>QLTV01004237.1:606411-617087 GCA_003457575.1 Thermophis baileyi | reverse complement strand
CACTTGTTGTCTGTTTGACAGGAACGCAGTTATCCAATCATGTAGGGGTCCAGAGATGCCATAAGATTTTAGTTTCAGAAGTAGTTTGTCGTGTACCACTGAATCAAAGGCTTTACAAAAGTCTATGTAAATTGCGTCTATTGCTTTACCCTGATCGAGTTGTGTAGTCCATATGTTTTTGCAGTGTAGGAGTTGCAGATTACAGGATAATTTTTTCCTGAAACCAAATTGTTTGTTAGAAAGTAGGTTGTTAGTTTCTAGGTGGAGGGTAATGGATTGGTTTATGATTGATTCCATGACTTTGCAGGTGACGCAACATAATGAGATTGGTCTGTACTTTTCGACGTTGCTGGGATCTCCTTTTTTGATTTATTTTTTTACTACTGCTTCAATGAAAGATTTCTAATCTACTGTAACTGTTGTATCTCCTATTAGTCTCTGCCTTGCTCACTTCCTCCTCAAAGCTTCAGTCATATATTGGCCTTTCAGAGAAAACCTATTGGTCCTGGCCTGATAAGCTTCTCTAGGCATCTTATTAAAATATTTCCTAGTGCCACAAAGTTAAGATATCTGAAGTTTACATACCGCCATGTCTACAATAATCTTTCTTTAATTACTGGACTCCCTGACATTGTGGAGATAGCATAGCTAACTAATGACATGAAGATATTGGTCCAATATCTGAAATTGACTTGGAACTACAAAGTTCAGACCCAGCTGTCCTTCAACTCATATTATTTTTGGATCTTATCTGAAGGCTGAATTACAAGTTTTGTCTGTAGCTACCTCTTTGTTTTCTTTTAACAAACTACAGGTGAGCAGGAAACTTTCCCACTCTAAAGGCAAAGGCAACATGCTGGAAGAGCAGATTTACTTCACTCCTAACTAGGCTCAGAATAGGAATGCTTTCCTTTTGCATAGCTATCAACCTCAGGGGAAAAAAAATCCATTCATTGCTGCATTTTCATTCTGAAGTCAATCAGGGAGTGAATAGATAAGTTTAAACAAACAAAAACTAAAGCTGCAGATCATGCATTAAGCATGATGTATAATTTGGTCCTAAAGCATTGTTGCTTGTTTCTGCAAATTTTAAATCCTGCAGACTCTGACAAATGTTTACTGCAATGAGAAATTATACATGATTTAATACCTATCTAGGATTGTGGTACTCATAAGACACAGAATGTTCAATTTAAGATGTGGATAGAGCACTGGCTTAAATAGCTTTAAGTATGAATCTAATAAAAATAGAGCGGAAGCATGCATCAATTTCAAAACCATGTCATTGGCAAACTAACTAAATAACACCTGCATGTAGGGAGGTAGTATATTGTGATTAGTTACTGACCTAGGACTACTTGCTTTCTTCTCTGTTCTGAAGTTTCTAACAAATATTTGGCTTAGAAACAAGATACCAGCGGTGATGAATGCTTGATCAGATCCAGGATCTGATTGTCTGAACAATCTTACATAGCTTGAAGCTAATTGAAGCAGGTCCTTGAAGTGTATTTTAAGAACAGCTGCCCTAACAATTACAATTAAGAAAAGCTGCCATCTGTTGCTAAAAAAAAGCCACAGTCCAGACTTTCATTCCCTCTGCAATAAGTGTAATGTTGTAGCCTGACTGTTAAGAAGTACACCAGTTAAATTATAGCCAGAAACACACACACCAAGACACTTGTTGAAATTAAACTGCCATGTAAATCTGGCTCGTAGGGACCTAAGGCCAGTCACAGATGAGAATAGTAAAATTCCCTGAAAAAAGTGGATACTGGAATTAGTCCCCTTTCATCAATATGCCTGCAAGAACACAACATAGAAATCATTTCTATCGAAGACACAAGATGGGATCAGTGACAGGAGAAGCAAAAACATTGACAAAGAACATAGATGAAAACAAATATTCTAACTGAATAAGTATTCTGAAGACATTATAGGGTCATACTTCTACATTAACTTCTTATTCGTTCCATGCCCAATTCCAAGAAATCCTGTAAAGTTCAAGAGCTTAGTATAAATACCATCTTTTCCTGTACATGATTGAAAAGGTCCTCATATAAATGCTCCCTAAATCTAAAGTCAAAAGGTTGGCCATAGAGCCTTTTCAGCAGTGGCCCTAACCATGGAATGCCCCTGAGACATTTGCCTACTATCAGGCTTTTTAAGACCTTTTAAAAAACAGGTAAAAAGGTAAAGGTATCCCCTATCCAGTTGCATTCATCTCTAGGGGGCAGTGCTTATCTCCCTTTTCTAGCTGAGGGAGCCAGCATTGTCCGAAGACATTTCCATGGTCATGTGGCTGGCATGACTATAAGCCCAAGTACACAGAACTCTGTTAATGTCCCACAAAAATGGTACCTATTTATCAGCTTGCATGCTTTCAAACTGCTAGGTTGGCAGGAGCAAGAACGGGAGCTCACCCCATTACACAGTGCTTTGGGTCTTGAACTGCCAACCTTTCAGTCAACAAGCCCAGCATCTTAACCGCTAGCTGTACTTTCATCTTTTTAAAATTAATAGTGCTTTTAACTTTTCTTATAGAATGGATTGATTTTTGTTCTTGCTATTTGTATTTTATTACCTTGCTGTTTGTTATGTCTGTGGTTTCATAACAAATTTTAACACTTAATTTCTTTTTTGTTAACAGAACTCAAAAGACCTCTGTCTACTTATTGTTAATCATTTACATTTATTGGATGTGCATAAAAGTGACAGCTTACAGGTCTTGATGATGTCCTAGCAAAGAAGCAAGAAGATAGATGAGTATGAGATACCCTATAATCAGCAGAGGAAATAAAGTACTAAATCCTATGCAAGCTGTCTAACCCCAAGGATAGCAAGCACAAAATAACATAGTATAGTTTTACATTATTCAGTCTGTCAGTGTATCTTGCTTACATTCTAATTCCAACATCTTTGAACCATGGAAATCATAGCTTTGAGTGACGTAGCACTGGAATTGAAACACTTGAAGCACTCCACTTCTAAAGATAAATGTGTTGTTATTTGGCACAGCATGTATTTGGAGAATATACCTTGTAGAAATGTGCAAAAATTCATTTTGATTCATCTCTGAGCCATAGTGTCACAGTGGTTAGAATGCAGTATTGCAGGCTAATTCTGCTGACCGCCAACAGTTCGATTCTGACCGGCTCAAGGTTGATTCAACCTTCCATCCTTCCGAACTCAGTAAAATGAGGACCCAGATTGTTGGGAGCAATATGTTGACACTGTAAACTGCTTAGAGAGGGCTGTAAAGAAGTGTGAAGTGGTATATAAGTCTAAGTGCTAATGCCATTTTTATCTCTGGCATCAAACATTGCCCAAAGACAATATGGAGGCTCTTAGCTTACTTGAATGAAAACAAGAAACAACATTTCTTTTGGCAGTGAAGAGGACAAGGAGACAGTAGCCAAAAGGACCAGGACAATGACATTGGAGGATGTCACAGCTATGAAGGATTCTGGTTTGGAAGAGAAAGTTTGCTATGGTTGTTGTTTTAAAAACACATTAAGTTCATTCCAGGACTTAGTTTTATTCTGTTTAGTTTATTGTGTTTATTGTGTTTATTATTTATTGTGTTAAAAGTTGTGTTAAAGTTTATTCCAGAGCAAAAATAACACTATTATTTTCTATTTGTTAACTCTATTTATATTAACAAATAGGAAACTTTTGGGTCAAGTTTTGGCTGTTACATCACTAATATTTGATGGTATTGTCCATGTAGATTTTGGGTCCCAGCCTCAAATTTCTAAGTAATCTAAGCTGAATTCAGTATTGGCAAGTATAGGAACAAACAGACGTGCATAGTTTTACAGTGGTTTTGTTTTTCCAAAAAGGCTATTCAAGGTGGGATAGTTATCTTTACTATGTTTTACAGACTGGATATAATGCTCTTTTAGATATCCACTCTGACACATTTTTTAGGACATTTATTTCCTGCCAATGTGGGAGGAGATTTCCAAAATGTCAGAAGGTAAACAGGGAATACTGTAATATGTTTTGCAATAGAGCCAGGGTGGTTTATTATGAAAAAGATTTATTGCCAGTCGATTTATACTGTAGACACATTATAGACAGACAGTACTACTTTAAGAATCTACAAAAAACAGCCCCTATATTCCTCACTACCACAAAATTCTCAATGGGAATCAAATTCCTTCCTTCCTTCCTTCCTTCCTTCCTTCCTTCCTTCCTTCCTTCCTTCCTTCCTTCCTTCCTCCCTCCCTCCCTCTCCCAAAACCTTACCTGCCTGCCTGCCTGCCTACCTGCCTCCTCTCTGGAGGTTTTTAAGAAGAGGCTGGGCAGCCATTTGCCTGAAATGGTGTAGGGCTTCCTGCTTGAGCAGGGGGCTGGACTAGAAGACCTCCAAGGTCCTTCCTTCCTTCCTTCCTTCCTTCCTTCCTTCCTTCCTTCCTTCCTTCCTTCCTTCCTTCCTTCCTTCCTTCCTTCCTTCCTTCCTTTCTCTCTCTTTCTCCCAAAAGTAGAACAATTGTAGCAATCAGTACTATTTCTGAGTGTATGTAGAGTGTTTTCTTTTGCCATTCAACATTAAAGGACATAATTTAATGCAGATTTTAGATAGATACTCTTGTTTCAGTTTCTTGTCAAAAGGATGCCCCTTCTGATTGCTTCTGAACTACAATTCTCAGCATCTCTAGGTAATACAGTTGAGAAGGGGGCTGGGAGCTGTGGTGTAGCAATGCCTGAAAAGCCATAGCTTGCCCATCCGTGAGCTCTGAAGAAGGCAAGACACACTCGTTTTTCTGTCTGTCTTACAGAGGACAGTACTTGCTACTTTACCCTACCTGAAGTGTTATTTAGGGAAAGAAGTTCTCTCTTTAATGGTAGAAGATAAGAGCCTGCATGAATCACTACTCAATTCTCAATTTGGATCAGAAGAATTTTCAGCTTCAGAGAATCTTAAATTATTAGAAGTGATCACTAATCTTATGAGAGCACAACAACAGCAACAAAAACCTTCAATTCGTCTTTATAAAAACTTGTTATCAATAAATCAATTTGACAGGCAAAGTGTAAATACTGAGTAAGAAAAAAAGAATTGGAAGTCAACACTTTGACTAAACAAAGGGAAACTATCTTAATGTCTATACTAAATTTTCAAGTTTACGTGTTATATACAGTATGTATATATTGGACTTATTATACACAACTGCATTTGTATAGGAAAAGAATGAGTAAATTACCATCTTTTTGGAGTTGCAATGAGAATAATATTTTATTAAAACATGTTTTCTGATATCCCAAAATTGTCATGTATTGAAGAAAAAGTGTGTGTACACATACACATACACATACACACATACACACATACACACATACATACATACATCTCTATCTATCTATCTATCTATCTATCTATCTTCATTCATTCATTCATTCATTCATTCATTCATTCATTCGAGGCAGACTTTTTGACATGATATATTTTTTGAAATGCATATAAGAATTGTTAGCTGGACAATGGAAATGGATTTTCTGTGCCCTTCTTATTGAGAGATTGGTTCCTGATCATTGAAGGATAAATTTATAACCCCCAATTATTCAGTGGATTGACGACATTGCTGAAACTACTTACACTTATGAACAAGTTGCTTACAGACGTAGATTTTATATTGATGATTACAATGAAGTATGGTCATCTTTTATTGAAACTGTAGCATAAAAGACTGTGTGTATGTGTTTGTGTGTTTGTGCATGTATGTAATGCATAGAGACAGAGACCTGTACCAGAAGCCTACATATGTATAACTTTTGTTGCTATTGTTTTTTGTTTTCCTGTTCTGTTTAATTAAATACAGTACATAAAAGCACCCACCCATTCCATGATTTGACTCAAATTGATGATTGAGATTGGAAGAGAGCAAAATAGTGTCTTATTGACCAAACCCCACCTTAGTTAATTACCTGAAATCACAGAAGCACATTGGTGAAGTGAAATGCAAGCAAGCCACAGAAAAACAGTTTGATACATAGTAGGCAATGCCCATAGCCTTGCCCTCCACAGTTCATAAAAGCAGTAAAGGTTTGGACCAAATATATTCTTGGAAGACATTCCCTCACTGTAATATCAGAGACTTCAGTCTGTGCCAGTCATACAGAATATAAAAAGTAGGTATGACCCAAGAGTCAACTTACTGGTGAGATGAGCAGCATATAAATTTAATAAATAAAATAATAAAATAATATAGCACACTGCTGGACAGATTGGTCTTGAGCCCATATTCAAAATGAGAATTGTATTAAACTCCTGTTTGTATTGGAGAACTAGCACCATTCCATTAGCACAAGAGCAAGCAAAACTGGGACTTATGACTCACCATAGCAAAGAAACTCAGACAGTTAATGAAACACAAAGTAATATTAGTCTTATTATCCCAAAAACAGCTCTGACAGTTTAATACACTGATAAATCTCATTGGCCAGCTACTCAAGTCAATCGGAAACAGTCCACTTGGCAATCTCCAACTATGGATGTACAGTTGCAATCCTGTAGATGGACTTGTGTTTATTTTAATAAAATGAAATTGTCTGTTATTTTATTTTCAGAAGCAGGAAAGAATGAAATAGCTGAAAGAACTTTGGAAAGCTCTGAAGTGTTCTAGAGCTGCTCAGTTTGATTTATGGCTTCAAAGCAGATGCATTCTTCAGTTTATGAATCTGCTTGAGACGGATAATTTACTTGAGCCTCACTGAATTCAGTCACCAGTGCAAAGATAAGCATTGATCTACTCTTGACCATAACCCCTAAGGCTGAGGAGCAACATAAGACATAAGACATGAGTATATTTCTGCTGCCCTTGGTAGAGCAATCATGATGGCCTTGGAAAACATATTCAAATGCCTTGTTGTGTCTGTATCTACAAAGATCAGAATCGTGCAAACCATGGTATTCCCTGTGATGCTCTATGGAAGTGAAAGTTGGACTTTAAAGAAGCAGGATGATGCGTTTGAACTTTGGTGTCAGAGAAGAGTCTTGAGAATATCATGGACAGCCAAGAAAGCAAACCAACGGATCATTAAACAAATCAACCTAGAACTCTCACTTGAGACTGACTAGGCTCAAATTATCCTACTTCAGACACATCATGTGAAGACCCAGATCTGGAAAATGCTGGGGAAATTTGGAAGGAAAGAAGAAAAGAATGACCAACTGCAAAGTAGACGGACTCAGTGACAGTGGCAATGGATGCGACTTGAAAGAACAGGTAAGGGACAGATTGTTATGGAGAAAATCTATAAGTTTTTATCAATAGAAAAAATGCAGAAAAGACCAGCAAAAGATGTTTAGGGGATTGGAAGCTAAAGCATATGAAGAACGGTTGCAGAAATTGATTATGTCTAGTCAAATGAAGAGGAAGATTAGGGGTGACATGATAGCAGTGTTCCAATATTTGAGGGGCTGCCACAAGGAAAAGGGAAGCATCATTTCTCCAAAGCACCTGAGGGAAGGACAAGAAGTAACAAACTTATCAAAGAGAAATCCAACCTAGGACTAAGGAGAAATATCCTGACAGTTAGAACAATTAATCAATGGAACAACTTGCCTCCAGAAGTTGTGGGTCCTCCAACACTGGAGGTTTTTAAGAAGAGATTGGACAGCCATTTGCCTGAAATGGCATATAGTCTCCTGCTTGAGAAGGGGGTTGGACTAGAAGACTTCCAAGGTCCCTTCCAACTCTGTTATTCTATATGAGGATGGCTACAACAAAGATGGAGTTAAATAAGAGATGCAAAGGACACCTGTAGAAGTTTCTTTATCATGGTAAAGAGTGAAAGCTGGAAAAGAACAACATCCTCTTTCTGGCTATATTTCTTGGGGCTGATCAGTCAGAGCTTATAGGGCAAAAGTAAGTGCCATCAATACCTCTCTCCCTTTTTAATATCCCTTTCTTCCTTCCTTTGAGCTCATAGGAAACAGAGGTGGCTTCCTCCCGGTTTGGACCGGTTCACCTGAACTGGTAGCAACCCGCTGGTGACGTCATGGAGCCGGTTCGGTCAGTGCCGGTCCGTGGATGCCGCCATCTTTTCTTGGGGGGATTTTTTGGGGGGGGGGATTTTTTGTGGGGGAATTTTTTTTCCTTCTGCACATGCGCAGAAGCCGAGTTGCCGGCACTGCACATATGCCACCATCGTGTTTTTGGCTTTTTTTTTTTTTAATTTTTGGCACTACGCATGCGCGCACGCCCACGAGGTGCGGCCACGCGGGAGGAAGCGAACCGGCGGCGAGGTAAGTTAGAACCCACCCCTGATAAGAAATTAGGTGACTCTTGCACAAAGCTTGAACTGATTTCTTACACACGGAAATAGCAAAACAGAGACAAACTATATGCCAGAAACAAAATGAAAAATTATATATTTTATAAATATAATTATTACAGTATTAAAATCTGATTACCAAATCATACCTTAGACATACTGGTTCCTTTTTGCAGCTGAAAGTAGAATACTTTGCCTATATATTTTGCTGACCATCATCTTCTCATTGTTGAAATTTTGTCTTGTGCTCAAGAAAGCTCTTTAAAAGAGACTCTTAAATGCATCCACCCTACACTGGAGACTGTGATATAATCCAGTTAAATAACAGCTCCAAACATACTAAAAAGACACTTATAGGAGGGTCTTTATTAGACTTTGGAAAAGAGTGAAAGCTGGAAAAGAATAGATAACCTGCATGCTTGGTTTGGAATTCAGAAATTATTTTGGTCCATGGGCATGAAATAAGTAAATACTGATATGGTGGGTTCTTCTTTTTGAGAAGCCAGCTCTGTTTCACTTGCAAATCTTTTCTACAAAGTCTTCACATGCTTCATCAAACAGCTAAAGCTTAAACATTTTGGATAAGATTTAAATAGTTTCCTCTCCTGCAAACCAAACAAGAAAATTAAAAATTGAAGAAAGGCAGAGGCCTTGCAGCACGGTGCTCTGCCTAATCCACTTTCCAAATCTCAGTGCAGATTACAAGGACTGATGGCTCCATTCATCCCCTGGGGGTAGATACAACATGTAAAACAATATGCAGAAGTTGATTGTGAAGTGTTCATTTAACACAATTCCAATCTAAATGTCAGTTTTTATTTCCTTTAGGCATTCATCCCCTTCAGCAAGTGTTGCTGGGTCTGTTATTATAGTAATCTATGGGATACAGCATCTCCCTCCCCCCCCCCTCTCTCTCTCTCTCTCTCTATCTATCTATCTATCTATCTATCTATCTATCTATCTATCTATCTATCTATCTCTCTCTCTCTCTCTCTCTCTCTCTCTCTCTCTCTCTCTCTCTCTCTCTCTCTCTCTCTCTCTCTCTCTCTCTCTCTCTTTCTATTTATCTCTCCCTCTCTCTCCCTCTCCCTCACCCTCTCTCTCCCCCTCTTGCTCTCTCCTCCTCTCTTCCCCCTGCACACTTTCTCTCTCTCTCTCTCTCTCTCTCTCTCTCTCTCTCTCTCTCTCTCTCTCTCTCTCTCTCTATCTATCTATCTATCTATCTATCTATCTCTATCTTGTTACCCTCTTACTTGAAATTGCAAAGGGCCGTCAGTCTAAGTCTGGCAAATATTTGCTCACTGGGATAGGTTTTTGTCTAGAGAAGATTTAATTTTTAGACAAATTGTATTTTAGACCTAGTATTAAAACCAAACTATGTAAAATATATAAATTAATGAATGATGAGAAATAAAGAAAAAATATGTCTTAATCTGAATATTGTAGTGTCTATGAAATGACCAACAGGACTTAAGCTATTTAGTATTCCCCCCCCCAAAAAAAAGTATAAAGGAATCGATGACATTAAATAAAGAAAAACATATTTGTTGTGTATCTGTGAAACTAAGAAAAGGGTAAGGTTAGAAAAAGTCTGCCTGAATATAGTCTGATCTTGTAGAAAGTTCAAAAGAATGAAAATGTAGGTTTAGGTATGAATTAAAAAAATTAAGCTATATGGCAAAACGTATCAGCTAGTGAGATCTAGGTGATTATAAATTATATGAAAGTAGAATTCCCTAGGTGGGTAATACATACGGTATATTCTCTTCTATTGAAATCTGACTGAAACCATTATGTGTTTTGTCCTTTGTAATGAAAAGCATTAGTGATGGAAAATGATGTGCATAGACTACGATTGTTGTGATGGAGAATGAGGTGCAAGTTTGTATGGCTTTATGACTGTTTCACTTACGCAACAAAGAGTGATCATAAAACACAATCTGCCTTGTCATTTGACAAGTGTATCTCATAATATAATGATGCACCTGGAGTAAAAGGAAAAGGGGCCTATTTATCATATTACTTTGAGAAAATCCTGTGTCAGCATAACCTAAGCCAGTGGTTCCCAAACTTTTTCAGTCCACCACCCCCTTGGTGCTACAAACTCATCCTCAGTGCCCCCCCACCCCTTCAGGTGGGCGTGGCTTTGTGGTCAGGTGACCGGTGGGGCGTGGCCAACTTGTAAAATGTGGTGAAACTAACTTAACAACACTCTTGCTTAGCAACAAAATGTTTTTGCTCTATTGTTTTCATCAGTCCTTTCTTTCTTTCTTTCTGTCTTTCTTTCTTTCTTTCTTTCTTTCTTTCTTTCTTTCTTTCTTTCTGTCGTTCTTTCTTTCTTTCTTGCTTTCTTTCTTTCTTTCTTTCTTTCTTTCTTTCTTTCTTTCTTTCTTTCT
>QLTV01004237.1:569203-590730 GCA_003457575.1 Thermophis baileyi | reverse complement strand
ATAAATAAATAAATAAATAAATAAATAAATAAATAAATAAATAAATAAATAAATAAATAAAAATACTTCCTCAGTAGATGTTCCCATACTTTGGAGTACCTTTCTGGTTTTTAGGGCAGCTCTTAAGACCTTGTTATTCTGCAGAATGACTGCTAATGTTGTCTTTAGTTGGGTTTTTATTTCATTTTTCTGTTCCTTTGTAATTGATATTTTGTATAAATAAATAAATAAATAAATAAATAAATAAATAAATAAATAAATAAATAAATAAATAAATAAATAAATAAATAAATAAATAAATAAATAAATAAATAAATAAATAAATAAAAATACTTCCTCAGTAGATGTTCCCATACTTTGGAGTACCTTTCTGGTTTTTAGGGCAGCTCTTAAGACCTTGTTATTCTGCAGAATGACTGCTAATGTTGTCTTTAGTTGGGTTTTTATTTCATTTTTCTGTTCCTTTGTAATTGATATTTTGTTGGCTTATTGTAGTGATCTTGACCTCAAAGAATTAGGCACTATATTAAAACCTGTATAAAGAGATAACCAAACTAATTCACGGATAAGAAATCAATGACCTATGGATCTCATATTATCTCTATATTACTAGTGGCGCAGTGGTTAAAGTGCAGTATAGCAGGCAAATTCTACCCACATCCTGGAGTTCAATCTTGACCAGCTCAAGGCTGACTCAGCCTTCCATCCTTCTGAGGTCAGAAAAATGAGGACCCAGATTGTTGGGGGGCAATATGCAAATAATGCTTCTATATTATACACTGCCTAGAGCAGCAGTCCCCAATCTTTGAGGGGGAGAGAGGACAACTGGGCCGGCATGTGCGCAGCTCAACCCACACAAGCGGCCAACTGGTGTGCAAGCATGTGCATGTTGGCCTACCACTTGTGCAAGTCAAGCTGCATACGCATGCAATGGCACATATGCACCAACCTACTGTTCACACAGCCCGGTTGCAAATAGGCCACAGCCCAGAGGTTGGGGAACCCTGGCCTAGAGTATGCTGTAAAGTGCCATGGGATGGTATATCAGCCTAAATGCTATTGGTATTGTTATTATTTCATTTTTTCTGTCACCACTCAATTCCAGTGCTAAAACTTAGTGGCAAAAAGGCTGTTATTAACAGCATGATGTTTTTTAGTAGAATGGTATCTTGACTTTTTTTTTTTTTTAGCAATATAGAGTTTAAACAATGGGCATAAACGGAAGATTTAAGACTGCCCTTCCTCGTTTTAAACTCACCCAACCCTCTTTCTTGTTCTTCTTCCATCTCTTGTGCTTTGAAAACCAAGGATTTTGCCTAATGTGAGAAAATGCTCACTTAAAAGAAAAACCAAAGCATTTGGTGATAGAAGAAAAAAAGTATACTTTATTGGAACATATTCCAGGGATCCCTACCAGTAGACATCAGAAGAGAATTTAAAAAAACACATTGTATACTGTATGTTTGGTGAATTACATTTGAAACAGAAAGATAAAAGGATTAATATATTTACATTGTGACCCTTTGTCTGGTAGGCTTTGATAAACTATTGAATTGACTTTCTTCTTATATTTCATATTTGCACTATCCTTCCTGTTATTATCAATATGTACTGCAAACAATAATGTTTACATTGTGTTCCTTTTTTACACCATTCCATTCTTCCTCAGTATTAGGTATTAGATTATACAAATACAGCTTCTCTAAGCAACCTAAGAGTTATACCTATCAATAGGAGCAAATATATATAAACATGATTTATGTATGGCAGACATCAAATTATGCCACCACACTCCACTCACTCTGGTGATATCTCCACATCACCAATCTGCAGCTCTTAAAGGAAGCATTTTCTTTGAAATAAGAAAAACCATAACAATAACACTACAGCCCCAAGAGCACAGAACTTGCCTGGATCTAATCGAACATAAGTTTCAACCTAGGGCCTCCTCTATGAAAACATGTGCTGTCAAACTAGGCATCTTACAATTGTAAGATAAATTTCTATTGTACTTCTGGGATTAGCCCAATGCATTTGATATATTGTATATGCAAGAGTTATATTCAAACTAAATTATCTTATGAACCACGGTGGCGCAGTGGTTAGTACTGCAGTACTGCAGGCTACTTCTGCTGACTGCCGGCTGCCTGCAATTTGGCAGTTCAAATCTCACCAGACCAGGGGTGAAATGCTACCGGTTTGGCCTGGTCCGGCCGTACCGGTAGCGGCGGCCGCCAGTGGTTCGGAGAACCGGTAGCGGCGGCGGCGCAAGGCTCCATCCACCTGCCCGGACGTCACCATTTTCTTGTTTTTAACTCTCTGTGCATGTGCAAAGCGTTCTACGCATGCGCAGAGGGTGAAAAAGTGTGTGCAACGGTGGCGCGTGCGCGCTTCCGATCTGGTAGGGAAGGTAAGTAGATTTCACTGCTGCACCAGACTCAAGGTTGACTCAGCCTTCCATCCTTCTGAGGTGGGTAAAATGAGGACCCAAATTTTGGGGGGCAATATGCTGACTCTTTAAACCACTTAGAGAGGGCTGTACAGTACTGTAAAGCAGTATATAAGTCTAAGTGCTATTGCTATTGCTATCTTTGAGACAGAGCAACATTTTCAGATATAGCTCATATATAGCACAAATTTGATTCTTCTGATCATGTTTAACTATGTTTCAGAATGTTCATTAGGATCCAAATACTATAACAATAGTAGGTCATACCTGTTGTGGCCTGCCAGCGTCCCGTGCCGCTCAGGGATCCCGAGGACGATGAGGCGGTTGTGGCATTGTACCATCGGCCCGTGCACCTGGCGCCCGAGTCAGAGAGCGTGGGGGACTCAGTGCCAGAGGATGACAGCCAACCAAGGCCTTCTGCACCTTCTCAGTGGGAGCTGAGTGACTCAGGAGAAGAGGAGGAGCCTCTGCTTGATGCTAGGGCACGCAGGGCAGTTAGCAGGCAGGAGTGGCTCTGTAGAAGGAGGTCTCCTCGCGAGTAAATCTGCAGGCTGATTGGCCACGCCCTAAGGCTATTTGAGGCTTCAGCATGCTGAAGCCGACTGCTGGAAACAACGTTTTACATTCTTGCTGCTATTAGGATCTCTACGGCTTCGATTTCTGGATTCTCCTTTTGTTGAATTTAATTCATCGATTTTAACCTCTAGCTACTAAGGAGTTTATTAGTACTAAAGAGTATTATTGACAAACATTGTGTGTGCATCATTTTCCATAGGGCGTGCCGTGCTAGGACACAACAATACCCTTTCTCAAGAGAAAATGAACTTCTGTACATTGTCCATGATTGGGCAACCGCATTCAGAGAAAAACAAAGTTTTTCACAATAAATGATGAGGAAAATAATGGCAGTCTGATCAATGTCTCCATTGCATCACTGTTGAGCTATCTTCAGAGAAGGCCTACAAAAGAGCTTAGAAAATCTCCCCTTCAGTTGAGTTACTGTTAAGTCTAATGCTATTTCTAGGAATAGTGTGTACCAGGTAAATTATGACAGGACAATTTTATTAAGTACCACTCAAAAATTAAAAATCAACAGGAAGAAAAAAAAACAGTTGTTGAAAGCAGTGGGGAAACACCTGAAAAAGAGATTTTGCATTTTTAAGTCACTAAAACTATGCAAATATAGGAATAACATGCATATCTGTACTCTATGCTATGTGTCTATGGAGATTCTCAGTCATCCAGGTCATGGTTATCCAAAGGGTGTTTTTTCAAAAGACAACTGGACTTTCTTTGTTTTTCCTTGAAGACATTTTACTTCTCATCCAAGAAACTTCTTCAGTTCTGACTGAATGGTGGAGAATGGAAGGATTTATATTCCTTGCAGTCATCTGGTCGTTAGCATTCTTACTGATAAAGAATGCTGATAATAAAGTTTGGTTTGCACTTTTATGCAGGAATAAAACATAGAAAATAAGAGATAAAGCAAACATTGCCATTCAAAAATGAAAAATACAGTAATGTACAGCCAGCTTCACTTAAATTCATTTTATATCTGCAACTGCAACAAAAACTCGATTGAAATAAAACACAGAGACACAATCCCCTACTGAGTTAATGCATTATCTGCATATACAACTTCACTGGAGAATTTCAGAATTAAATATGTATGGGGAAAAAGCACAAATGACACATTCCTTTTGTTGAGGCACTTCAGATGGCTGTACCAACAGCCTTGACTCACCAAATCTCAAGAGATCACTGCAATGCCCCTTAACGGCCAATCAACTAGGGTTCAGATTTATCATTGAAAAGAGCGGGAAGGGGACCATCGTTCTATTTTTGACTGAATAGAAGTTCAGAATTCAAAGAGCCCAATTTCTTATTGCACATTTTCAGGGAGAGAAACAAGAGATCAGACAGAATTCATAATGTACTTAAATATCTTGGACAAACTGAAGCTCCAGGAAAACCAGCTATGGATTAGGAATAGACAAAGCACAAACTGTCAGACACTCATAACTAAGAAATCATTTTCAGATTTATTAAAAGATTCCATTCTATCCCATATAATGATCGTACATGTATTTGCGGAGCTGAAGAGGTAGAAGACCTGACTCATATATTATTTGGTTGCTGTCTGTATAAGGGAGCGAGAGATAAGTACCTTGATTCATACATTAAACATATGGCCCAGTGGGAGGCCCCTATTAAAACAACATACCTCATGTGTGGCCAGAATTTGAAAATGACATTTAATACAGCACAGTTTCTGACTAAAATGGTCCGACTGAGATCGGCATATGTGGGCCTGATTGGGGTAGATTGTAGGGGTGATATAGAAATATAATTTTATGATATTTTATTCTATTTTACATATTTATATATTAAATTATTGTATTTTATCCCATAATTATTGTATTTTACCCTATTCTTATTTTAAATTGTTTTTATAGGATTTTATTGGTAATACGTGTTTGAACCTTGTATTTTGATATGGCCTATAGACTAATCAATAAAGCTAAACTAATCTAATTTATGAAAAGAAAAAAAGGGTTAGTTTAATAAAATGTACTTTATCCCCCCATATATCAGCAATATGTTAAGAAGATTCTTTTAATCTTCTTTCTAACTAGCTCCTGATTCAGGGAAAGCATTGCCTCCTGCTTCCCAGATATGGAAGCCATCTATACCCACTTTGATCCTGGAGAATTTTGAAAATGACTAGCCCCATAGTCATGAAATTCCATTTCATAAATAATAGCAATAGCAATAGCAATAGGACTTAGACTTACATACCGCTTCATAGTGCTTTACAGCCCTCTCTAAGCGGTTCACAGAGTCAGCGTATTGCCCCCAACAATCTGGATCCTCATTTTACCCACCTCGGAAGGATGGAAGGCTGAGTCAACCTTGAGCCGGTGAGATTTGAACCGCCGAACTGCAACTAGCAGTCAGCTGAAGTAGCCTGCAGTACTGTACTCTAACCACTGCGCCACCTCGGCTCTGGATAAATAAGACTCTGGACTCTGACATAACTGAATTAAGTATTGAGAAAATAATTTATGCTCAATATACTGCTCATGGCACCCCTAAAAAGACTCTCTTAGGCTCTCCTTACCAAAAGGACACTGGTTACCTGAAACAAGGCAGCAAGTGGCTATCTGCAAATATTGTAATAGCATAGACTCAGGGGTGGGTTCTAACTTACCTCGCTGCCGGTTCGCTTTCTCCCACACTGCGTGGCTACGCCATGTGGGCGCGCGCTTCGGGGGCGTGCGTGCGCATGTGCAGTGCTGAAAATTCACAAAAAACCAAAAAAAAAAGCCAAAAACAAGATGGCGGCGGATGCACAGTGCTGGGGACTCGGCTTCTGTCATGGGCAGTGGTGAAAATTTGCAAAAAACCCCCCCCCCCAAAAGCCAAAAACAAGATGGTGGCGCATGCACAGTGCCGGGGACTCGGCTTCTGCGCATGCACAGAAGAAAAAAAAATAGTAAAAAATTCCAAAAAAAAAAAAAATTCCAAAAAAAAAAAAATTCCCCCCAAAAAAAGAGGGTGGCGTCCACGGACTGGCACTGACAGAACCGGCTCCGTGATGTCACCAGCGGTTTGCTACTGGTTCTATAGAACCGGTGCGAACCGGGAGGAACCCACCTCTGCATAGACTTAAATCATCTTAACTGGTGTTTATCACAACAAGATAAGTTCTAATAAAGGCATTCAGCTGTGACCAATAAGTTTTGTCCTATGTCTTCCTCCCAGAGTACTCTAGGTATATCTTGTATCATTTCATCTTTTTTGATAAATTGAATTAGGTCCATGGTTGCTGGCCATGAGCTCCTGAGCTATCTCTGATTCTGGGCCCTAAGAAGGTAGGTTGAAGTTCCCTGAGACCATCAGTTTGGGGAACTCCATCACCATTTCGGTCATAGAATCCAGAAACTCAGGCAGAAATAATGATTGTCCTACCATTCCTACTCTCATATCTTATGCTTTACAGAAGAAGAGAGTCAGCTTAGGTCAACACCTGGGTCTGCAGCTAATGGAGACCTTAAGAACACTAACAGATAACCCATTAAATTCTGCTTAGCTTGCTTCTGACTCTACACCTAATGATTACTTGGCCATTTCTAAATTCTAAGATTATGCTAACAGAGGCTATGGAAGATCATCCTTTACGTATGAGTTTTCAGACTATAGAGCAGCTAAATCCCAGGGGGAGAGCCCAGGTGTTAATGATGTTTTCCCTAAATTGGGCTGCCCTGTGGTTCACTGCATTTGGATTTCAATTCACAGCCTCTATTAGTTCTTCACCCTGAGGGCATGATAGTTCATGAGCCAATCATATGGAGCAAAATGGTCTGAGAAAATTCTAAAAAACTTTCCATACTATTCTGAGCTTACATAAAAGTTGAGATGAATATGTTTGTATCTTATGTCTGTTTGTTTGTAACCTTCAATTGGGAAAATTGTAAAGTATAGGGCAACAATTATTGAACCAAAGTAACTGAAATGGGTTAACGTACAGAATGGCAGGACCCAGGACTCCCATAGGGATGAAATTTGGGGAAATTGTGATGACTTCAGCACTACCACCATATTGCAATCACATGATCCTCATTTCCAACACTCCCTGATAGCCTCCCAGAACTCAATAGGGGAAGCAAGCAGGAATTGTAAAGTCAAACATGATTGCTAATTCTCCCTGCCATCTTCCCACTACCGGTAGCAAAGTCTATGTGGAAGAGAAAGTCAATGGGAAAGGTCTCAAGTTGCTTGGGTAAGTATACTCCACACATGTAGGCTCCCCAGATCTTCTGCATACACCCCTCCCTCCCTCATTCAGCAACACCCAGTTATCTGCTGGGAAGGGAAGGGAAGGGAAGGGAAGGGAAGGGAAGGGAAGGGAAGGGAAGGGAAGATTTCTAATGCTCCCTGTTTTAGTCTCTTTGTGTGATGGACCCCTTTGAGAATTTGGTAAAATCAACAGACCCCTTTTCAGAAAAATATAGTAAATGCCTAAAATAAAATATACAGATATGGACGGTATTATAAAGGAAACTACGTATGTTTAAATACATTTAGGAAAATATTAAAAATAACAAATATGAATTATAGTAATTTGGAGAAATTGTGATGACTTCAGCACTACCACCATATTGCAATCACATGATCCTCATTTCCAACACTCCCTGATAGCCTCCCAGAACTCAATAGGGGAAGCAAGCAGGAATTGTAAAGTCAAACATGATTGCTAATTCTCCCTGCCATCTTCCCACTACCGGTAGCAAAGTCTATGTGGAAGAGAAAGTCAATGGGAAAGGTCTCAAGTTGCTTGGGTAAGTATACTCCACACATGTAGGCTCCCCAGATCTTCTGCATACACCCCTCCCTCCCTCATTCAGCAACACCCAGTTATCTGCTGGGAAGGGAAGGGAAGGGAAGGGAAGGGAAGGGAAGGGAAGGGAAGGGAAGATTTCTAATGCTCCCTGTTTTAGTCTCTTTGTGTGATGGACCCCTTTGAGAATTTGGTAAAATCAACAGACCCCTTTTCAGAAAAATATAGTAAATGCCTAAAATAAAATATACAGATATGGACGGTATTATAAAGGAAACTACGTATGTTTAAATACATTTAGGAAAATATTAAAAATAACAAATATGAATTATAGTAATATATGTGCTTCATGTCAATCTATTAAATCAATAATAAAACAATACTCTTTTGAGAACATATAATAATTTTAGATAGTAAGATATACAGAAATTAAATAATTATGGAGTCTCAAGACCATAAATGCTGTCTACATATTATTAAATGAAAAATTAAATTTCAGCTAGACTTTGTTGAAAATTAAGTTATATTCGGCTACCCTCACTAAACTTCATAGACCCTCAGAAATCTAACAGTGGACCTCCAAGGGGTTTGTGTTAAGAACCCCTGCTTTAAAATTTATCTGCAACAATGCTGCATTTATTTCCAGGTATATACGTCATATTTCATTTATGCTGTAATGTACATAAGTTTAAAATGTCAGACTGCATCTGCTCTAAATAAAGGCATTTTTTTTTCTGTAACTTATCAGGAATGTAGAAGCAGCTGTGAAGGGTAGCATGTATAGAATAGCAATAACAATCAAAAGAAGATAAATGTTAATTCAAAGCTTCACAAATGAAATAATACAATATACTATCCTGTGACCATTACATCCATAGTTTAACATTACCAAATTGCACCCTTACGTGAAAAAAATATCTGGCCGGTGTCATCTTGTTTTCAGAATTGTGCAAAGAATTTGTCTCAAATGCAGGTTTAATCTCTGTTATCAAAAAAAGTAAAGTAACTGGTTGTAGATCGATTGTGCAAAAGTCAATTCTCAATGCTGTGACGGACAATAAAAAAGATACAGAGAATCTGAAAGAAACCATTATACAATGAGGTGACAGCAAATTGACTGTCTCACTGAATGCAGGCTATTCACCTGTGTAAAACGCAGCTGAGTTCACCCACAAACAGTTGTCAAGATTTGACTGACAAGATGCAAATGACATCAAGATACCTGCAGGAATATCAGTTGGTAATTTAAAGTGAGCTTCAAAGATGTTCAAATTTAGGTTCCAATGGAAATGAGCATGGTCTTTTTCCACATCCACATTTATTCTGATTCCCTTTATTCTTGTAATGGAATGCATCTTGTATGTTTACAATAACTTTCTAACAGTACCTTTTACTTCATCTAGCATGGAACCCTAAATTTATAAGAACCATTAACTTGAAATCTGACACAAGAGTGAAATACAACGAAATAGGTTCCAACGAGCTTGGTTGTCTTCTTGCAAACGTTTTATTACCCAAACTAGGTAATATCATCAGTGCTACTGATATTACCTAGTTTGGGTAATGAAATGTCTGCTAGAAAACAAGCTCAGGAAGCATCAAGGACCCCACAGTTCAACCCTGAGCTACAAATATTCTCCTTTATTAAAATAAGTTCCATTGGTAAGTACTAGATATATATTTGCACATTTTATTATTGTGCTACATCCTATCATCCAATTTCCCAAAAGTTTCTTCCTGAGAAGAAAGAGATTTTAAGTCAGGCTTCCTGAACTGGAAAACAAACAAACACAAGAGAAGACATGGGAATTTGAGATAACGGTAGCGCAGAAAACTATAAACAATTGGGATAAAATATGGCATCTATGCATTTGCAGCCATTTGTGAGATTCTTGAGTTTTTGTCATGTTATTTCTATCTAAATAATTAAATTATCCAATGGCCTTTGTATAAAAAACAACAACTCCAAAGTAACTGTCAGACATCCCTACCACACGATTAACTAATCACATCACCTCTTACCAGTAGTTTTATTTAAATTTCTCTATACACATATATAAATCCTCTGGGTGGTTTATAGCAATCTTACCAAAGCTACGTTTGGCAATAGTAGTGCATGCATATAACTAATTATATCTATCAGGAGTCAATGCTGGCTGGCTTTTGCACGTGGCTGTGTTATGTGAATAGCTATACATTAAAATGTAAGTTTAAGTTGTACACTAACTAAGAAATGGATGACCGAGAGTCTTCATTGACATTTTAATTAAGAAACTGTCTCATTGAACTCAATGAGACTTCTAATGAACATGATAATGATTAATTTTCAGTTCTGCTACTTTCTGTCATTGTTAACCTAACATTGACACTACACTGAGGGAAAAGGATTGCTCATTTGCATACATAAAATAATTTCATTATATGCATATCTACAATCATATAAAATTGCCTTTTAATGAAATCTGAAGCTGCTATCTTGCCATTGTGTATATCAGCCCATTTAAGTATGTGCAAATTTCAAATTGCCTATTCATCAGGTTTAAAGGCAAATTAAGTAAAGAAATGAGGAGGATAGCAAAAAACTCATTCTTGAGTTTGCTAGATATATGGCCTCCCAACTGTACAATTGTAATAGATTGCTTTATTTGTTGTGGTATTTCTCTTTAGCAAAATATGATCATCATGGTCATTTATGCCTTCACAATAATGCCAGTGGGCTTATCTTTTCATTGGGATATGATAAAATCTATCTTTCATGAAAGAATTCCTGGGAATTACTGTGGTACTTTATAAGAGCAACAACTTACAATACTAAACAACACAGTATCAACAGTAGAGACCTTCAAATTTCTAGGTTCTACCATATCTCAAGGTCTAAAATGGACACCTAACATCAAAAATGTCATCAAAAAAGCACAACAAAGAATGTTCTTTCTGCACCAACTCAGAAAGCTCAAACTGCCCAAGGAGCTGCTGATACAGTTCTACAGAGGAATTATTGAGTCTGTCATCTGCACCTCTATAACTGTCTGGTTTGGTTCTGCAACCCAACAAGACAGACACAGACTTCAGAGGATAATTAGAACTGCAGAAAAAACAATTGCTACCAACCTGAAACAAATAATTCCCGCAACACTGTCAAACTATTTACTAAGTCTGCACTACTCATCGTTCCTGTCACCCATCCCCTCCCACTTATGACTGCATGACTGTAACTTTGTTGCTTGTATCCTTACGATTTATATTGACTGTTTCCTAATGTGATTTGATTACTTATTTATACCCTATGACTATCATTAAGTGTTGTACCTTATGATTCCTGACGAATGTATCTTTTCTTTTATGTACACTGAGAGCATATGCACCAAGACAAATTCCTTGTGTGCCCAATCACACTTGGCCAATAAAGAATTCTATTCTATTCTTATCATTCCAGCTTTCTTTAATGGCAACAGCAAAGGTTGTTTTTCAGTTAACTATAGAAAAACTAATGTTATGTTTGCAAAGGCTGCTTTTTAATGATCTTTTGCAGCCCTCCAGAAAAATCTCATTAGTACTAACAGAATCACTGGAGGCTTTGTAGAACAGGCCCTGCATGCACTGACAAGAGGAACAATTCATTATGGTTTGACTCTGTGATTGAAGAGGTTATCCATAATGTTGAAGGAGTCACCTGGAGGACACTATAGGTTTAGGAAGCAAAGGGAAAAGACATTCAAAGGGAAAACAGAAAGTAGCACAAAGGCTTTCTGGGGGTTGCTAGACATCTAAGACAAGAAGGAAGAGACATTGGGTTTGATTTCTTTAATGTTGGAAAAACCAAGCTTTCAGCTTCAGATCCATACTGGAGAAAATATCCATGTGAATTATGATATGACAGCTTTTGTTAGGCACTTTGTCAGGCCTGAGAAGGCTCCTTAACAACTGTGCATGTTAGACTGGTCAAACTTCTTTCAAAAACATCTTTTTATACTTTACAATGACAATGATGTCACTTTTCAAATGAGGAAACATTCCAAGTGCTTCTATAAATCACAGTAAGATGGAGGCTTGTCATCCTCTGCTTCACGGGTTCTAACCACAGATCATGCTAAGGCTTCTCCTGCAATACTGCAATACTGTCTGAAATTGATAATAAGTTGGGTATATATTAGCACTTAGCACTTAGACTTATATACCGCTTCACAGTGCTTTTACAGCCCTCTCTAAGCAGTTTACAGAGTCAGCATATTGCCCCCAACAATCTGGGTCCTTATTTTACCGACCTCGGAAGGATGGAAGGCTGAGTCAACCTTGAGCCTGGTGAGATTCGATCTGCCAAACTGCTGGCAGCCGGTGATCAGCAGAAATAGCCTGCAGTACTGCACTCTAACCACTGCGCCATCGCGACTCTTATATTAGTTATAAAATATTGGCATAATATTTTTAATTTTAATCCTATCCTTCTACCCCCCCAAAATCAACTACCTCCAGGTAATCTTTCCTGACTACAAATATGTCAGAGTTTCAGCTTCATATTTCAAGTCTAACCTGATTCATGGCAGGGTATATTTCCCTTGTAGCTGATCTGTCTACTGTCGAACCAAACACCTACATTGTCTCTGTCAGATTCCAGTAACATCAGAACATATTTTCTGATCTTTTTTGCTATAAAATGAACTGTCCATGTATCAAGTAGAAGAAAGGGGAATTTGGTACCTTTGTAACTATCATAGTTCCCTATATATCTGAACAAAAGATGAGTGTCATGGACAGATAGAAGAGAAGGTTTTCTAGTGGGTGGTTTCCAGGCTATGCAATGCTGTTCCTGGGAGAAGTGCTTGTTTCTTAAACTCCCAGCTTTTAGGAAAATGGCCAAAAAGTTCCCCTCTTTCACAGAGCCTTGAACTGTTAATTTATTTTATAGAATAGAATAGAATAGAATTCTTTATTGGCCAAGTGTGATTGGACACACAAGGAATTTGTCTTTGGTGCATATGCTCTCAGTGTACATAAAAAGATTAGATAAGAATCATAAGGTACAACACTTAATGATTGTCATAGGGTACAAATAAGCAATCAGGAAACAATCAATATTAATATAAATCATAAGGATACAATCGTAAGGATACAAGCAATCGTAAGGATACAATCATAAGGATACAAGCAACATTATATCTATTTTAATTTTATATAGGAATCTTATATAAAATCGTATATCTTTCTTATATCTTATATCTTATAGCTCCAAGAAATTGAATATAATACTCTGCAAGTAGAACTTTTGTCCACCCTGGCTATTGTTCGTGGATCTGTTAGATTGTTATTGCCTCCTTATACGAGGAGTCATTTCCAGTAGCCCTGAAGGAGGATGTAGCGTGTCCCTTGCTAAAGAAACTATCCAAATTATCCTTGGATAATCTGGTCTTCAAACTTACCTTCGGGGAAAAGGATTTGAGACAACGGTGATAGATCAGAAACTCAGCAGCACCCCAGAGGAATCATACAATATGGGCCCTTTACAAGGTGAGTTCAGGTAATAATCTCCAGTTATTTGATTACCAAAATATTTTCTTGATACAACCAAGCTTAGAATGAAGTCAATTTAATAAGAAATATGTGAATTGTCTTTTAACTAAATATTTATGTGAATGGGTTACACATTCATAGGTACAGTACATGTGCATTTAGTCATGTCCTTTACTGTGTACAATTTTTTAATTGTATATTTTCAGATAAATTTAACTGAACTGAAAAGACTGATTGCCTAACCCTGATTTACTTCCAGGCTGAAACAAACAATTTTAGAAATTATGTTATTTTTTTATTAAACCTTTTTAATAAAAGGTTTTAATATTCATTTACAGAATATTGATAGGCTGGATTTAAATCTCTTAAAATGCAAAAAAGTCAAATCTCT
Source organism: Thermophis baileyi (assembly GCA_003457575.1). Taxonomy (NCBI): domain Eukaryota; kingdom Metazoa; phylum Chordata; class Lepidosauria; order Squamata; family Dipsadidae; genus Thermophis; species Thermophis baileyi. Next base: position 577,041 of record QLTV01004237.1, on the reverse strand, counting down.
ATTACTTTAGCTAATATTTCTAAGTCCATCTAATGTGAGTGCAACACTTTTTTCCAATATAAAAGATACTGCAATGGGTCATACTATATTAATAGTACTTGAAAACATAATTTGTAAAGTCAACATTGGGGCTTTGGCCATAGAGAATTAGACACAACTAATAGGTTGCAGATATTTCTGGATGTTTGTAGGCAAAGTAAACTAGCTTTTGTCAACAGAAGCTTCCTTTGCTAATGACTCAGGTAGCTACTGGGTCATGTGACTCTGAAACAATCTTGCTCCTGCTTTTTGAGGTCAGGAGTTAGAAAAACAATATAGAATTCAATGTACACAACAGAATTCATAAGAAAATTGTTATCCTTAAAGAAAGGAAAATATATAGGCATAAATTCTACCATATTGTTAAGACAAAGGCTATAGTAGACCATGCTGAATTATCTGAGCTAATAGAAGAAACTCCAATTTTAGTGGGTGAGTAAACACATTAGAAATATTAAGGTCCTGGTATGGGCATTCACAAAATAATTCTTATGTTTATTAAGGCCAATCATAAACATTCATTTACTAGCTGGCAAGACAAGTTCCAGGCTGCAGCCACTGTTTCATTTTCTAAGAATGCTGTTAGGATTAGATGGAGTCCAAAGGCATTGTAAGGAAGAAAGCTTCTGGTTGAGGTTGATGCTTAGCTTCTATTATTATAGTCAGCCACAGTTAGCCAGATATTTAGACAGGATTTGGCATTTTTATCTACCTATCAAGTCCTTCCCAAGACCCTGGGATATGCAGATATTGTTGTTTAATAGTATTAACATCCCCTTGAAAGAAAGTGTGCAGACACAAGAGACGGGACATCATCAAGTGTACCAATTGAAGAAAAAAAGACCAGACTTCCCTGAGGAAAAAAAGGCAAGTGTTGGTGATAGAGGAACTATGAAGTGTCACTGCTCAGGGGAACTGAACCAGCAATTTGTAGAATGGACAATCTAACTACAGAGGTTTCCTGACTCCCAGGAGCAAAAATAAAAAATGTGACAGAGGGGCTTACTAAAATAAGTACACAGATTATTATCTCATTCTCCTCTTTTATGCAACAAAGAGTCAGAAAACTATTTCAAGAGACTGTGAGCAGCTAAGTATGAAAACTAAAGAGATGGGGCACAGGTGGTGTTTTCTTCTGCACTCACAACAAAAGATACTGTAGGCATCCAATGAGGGAACACACAACTTTTGAAGTAAACCAGTGGCTTAAGTGTTGGCACCATCAAGAGAATTGGATTATTTGGATTCTTAGACAACAGTCTACAATACCTGTTTGGGGGGCTTCTTGTAGGGGATGGGCTATACCTCACAAGAACCCGGAAGAACATTTTTATAAACCCAACTAGTTTGCCTTACCCAAAGGGCTTTAAACTAAAACTGGAGGGGGAGGGATACAAACTCTTTGAAGCTAATTCAAAGCACAAATCTCAGGGCAATCAATCAAATGGTAAGAAAGAAGGGAATCTTAGAATCAAAATAGGAGCTGTAGGAAGCAAATACAGGATCAGTAGAAAAGGACTCAGATACCTATACACCAATGCTCAAATATGTGAAACAAACAGGGTGAATTTGAAATCATAGTACATGAAAGCAGGTTAGTCATCTTTGCCATTATCAAAACTTGGTGGGGTGAAATCCATGACTGGAACACTAGAGGGATTTAAGTTGCTCAAAAGAAATAGACTGAATAAAAGAGGGAGTGGAGTTGTACTATTTATATAAAAAATAGCTACACCTCTATAGAAATGCAAAAAAAATAAATGGTGAAAACCTTCTCAAATGCATTTTGGTTAATATAAAAGCAAAAAGGAATGACCTTGCCATAGGTGTACACTACAGACCACTATAGACCCAAGGTACCTATTACTATTGGTGTTATCTTTGCTTTCTTGTGCTATAGTCATTCTATTTCTGTTTGCAGGGTGTTTTATTTTGTCATTTTCTCCAGTTCTTCCTCTTCTCTTCTGCTGTCTCCAGGTACTACAATGTCTACTATTCAAACGTTTTTGTCTTTGTTATTGACTGTTTTTGTCTTTGATTTCTTTGTCCTGGATAGACCATTGCTGTACTTCCAGTTCTGCCTCTGTCAATATTTTGTTTCATATTATAAATCAATGTTGATCTGCTAGCCTCTGTTCTGTTATTTCTGATTCTGGATATTGTTCTTCTCAGAATTGGTGCATTATTTTTAGATATCCTCTTATCGTTGGACTTTGTAATTTGTAATAACAAAACATTATTTCTTTGTTTTTAATCTTTGTATATTTGAGATGGGTAAACTCCTTTTCTTCCAGTTGTCATTCTCAGCTACCATGTTGGGGGTCCAAGGGTTAATAATTTAATTTTGAGAAGAGAAATCTTTGTGCTTTGATACTATTAAAATATTTAATTTTAATAAATTTTTATTTTAGCTATGCAATGATTTTTCTTAATGTTGTTTTTCTGAAAAAAAAATACCCAAAAGATAATATCAATTTATATTGTTAGGATTAAATAATTGAAGAATTTTGAACAGGATAGACAGATTAGAAATGGCAACAAAATCAGCAAGTTTGATTGTCTCAAATCTTTAAATTGGCACTAAATTTTTACTAAACAATGATTGAAGGAAACTTAGGAGGTATATTGAAAAGAGATTCACTATGGAAAAAAAAAGGAATTTCTCATAGGAATTCTGCACATCCCTTAAATGAATGACAGCTTGTAGTTCCATAATTGACAGTCCTTTGATGTATTCCCTAGTGATATCATGTATAGCTGTTAGCTCTGAGCTGTCAATCTCCCTGTTCCTACATAGCGGTTTGTATAGTGTTGCTTTAAGCTGCATGACTAATTTTTATTCCTTCTCCCTTTGTTGTTTCCAATAAGGAAAGCAGCCTCATAAGCTGCAGTGATAAGGATTTGTGATATCTTTTGGGTTAGCCAGTATCTGGACTGAGTTGAACTGAAAGGCATACAGTATTTGGACGCTACCATGTAATTTTCTTGGCAACAAGTGATTTGCCACTGCTTTTTGCTGAAAAGAAATATTTTGATCTTTTCTTTTGAAAGAAAATCAAGAGGAGGAAGTGTGGGTATTTAGATATATGTTTAAATCTGAATTCCTTGTATATTGATAAAGAAGCAGGACAGTGAACTTGGGAACAAATACATGCTAAAGTGACCCAAATCAGATGGAGTCTGTGTGTTCAAACAACTTGAACATATTGTCTAACTCCAAACTGGGCTCACTGAATATGATTGGTTAAGAATTAACACTGAACAGTAAATGCAAGACATATCCAATTCATATCAGCATATCAGCTATTATTTGGCCTGATCCATGTACATTTTTCCAACACAGAGATATGCCTATGCTGTCGAAAGACACATAGCTTACATATTTATAGAATACTTTTCATATTTCTACAGAAGACTAAATTGAAAAGTGGAAGTTCATTAAATGTGATCCCTCAAGGACAGGACCTATATGTTATCCCTTTTCCTTCCTGTAATTGGAATCTGATCAAGAACAATTATCCAAAGACCTGCACCATTAATTTGGACCAACCTATGCTTACAGGGAAGTTTTAGGAATTATGTTTGCCTCCAGTTTCTGCTTGTCCTCCAAGTTGCTCCACCTAGTGAGGTTAAAAGTGAAATGATATTAAATGTTCAACATCTATGAGCCGCGGTGGCACAATGGTTAGAATGCAATACTGCAGGCTACTTTTGCTGCCTACCGGCTGCCTGCAATTTGACAGTTTGAATCTCACCAGGCTCAAGGTTGACTCAGCCTTCCATCCTTCTGAGGTGGATAAAATGAGGACCCAGATTGTTGGGGGCAATATGCTGACTCTGTAAACCACTCAGAGAGGGCTGTAAAGCCCTGTGAAGTGGTATATAAGTCTAAATGCTATTGCTATTGCTATCTGGAGGGGGCTCATAGCAATTTCAGTGTGTCTGACCTTGAACAATAACACCTCCATACACCAGGATAGATGGTGTATAGCAGTAGTGGGTTCTAAATCCTGTCGCTACTGGTTCACGCACGTGTTCGTGCGCACACGCAACGCTTCTGCACAGAAGCGTCCTGGGTGGGTGGGCGGAGCCTCCCGCCACCGCCGCTACCAGTTCACTGAACCAGGCCGAACCGGGAGCAACCCACTGCTGGTGTATAGATGAAGTGTCAGCTTTGGGAAATCGTCATTTCTCATATCAAAGAGAAGCTATTCTTTTAGGTTGCCACAATGATTTTTCATAACTATTGATATGGGTTACTTCTTGGCTCATTTTTTGTTGAGATATGCTCTTAACCTGAGGGGAATAAAAAAGGATTTTCATTTTTATTCTAATATAGTGTAGATTCTATGTGTGGCAGCCTCAAGTTCTGTCAGTTCAGCCAGCTGTGCAATGCAATTTCTCTCTTTTCAATGGAGGGTATAAAATAAATTATGCTTTTTGCTGCCACCAAATTACCCTTGATGTTAAGGGTTTAAAATTTCCACAGTTAGAAGTCAACTCCTTATGCCCTGCCTATAATGTTCTGTCGTGCAAACTGATGAAAAGTGTTTTATAGTTCCACTTTTGGAACAATGTGTACATATACTTTCAATCAACAACACAAACCACCCTTTTTATTATATAACCAAGACACAATAAAAGATACAGAAGGCAGAAATCTGGTTTGCTTTCGTTTCCCCCATTTTAGAGGAAGGGAGAGCCACAGACTACATTAGGAGTTTAGAATGACTGGAAAGCATATCACTGTGGCTATGCTTTGCATACCTAGGTGGAAAATGGCCAAGAAACCAGTAAAAGATGGTGGATTACTGGGTACTAAGAAAGGCCAAAGTAAAGTTCTGTTGTATTTGTACAGACCAGACTAAAGAGATTTCCACAGATAATTTCCTGCCGGATATGCTTTGTGCAATATGCTTTGCATTCCTCATGCTCTTAGCAAGTGGAGACATAAAGGTCTTTCTGATAACGGGCTTATTTTAACCAATGGATAGCATAAGCAGGCAATGTGAAAGCAAGGACACAGATGAAAGATACAGGCAACCATTGTTATCCTAATACAAACACAATCTACTTTGTATTTCTCAAAACTCATTCTTCCTGTCATATTAATGTATGGGGAAGAAGATAAAGTCACACATACAGATTCTACCTCTTGTGTACCCTTGAGAACTTCCATTTCAACACTCATTTTCAATGGAAATTTCTGAAATAAATTTATGCTTGTGAGTTTCCTTATGATCATGGCACCTTGCTTTGTTTTTCCTTAGCATAACAGGCTCTGAATACAGGAAAGAGGATGTAAAGCCACAATTTCAATCTGATTAGAATCTAAATCACACAAGAACGTGAAAAAGAACATCAGTGGCGCAAAGTTTTCCATCTAATGGTCCATTGCAACATCATTGGTTTTCAGTCTAGTCATATTAACTTCATAGAGATGTTGCACTATAACATTATACTTTTATACTCAGATATGTGTTTACTATTCCCTACCACCAATTAGAATAACAGAATAACAGAGTTGGAAGGGACCTTGGAGGTTTTCTAGTTCAGCCCCCTGCTCAAGCAGGAAACCCTGTACAATTTCAGAGAAGTGGTTACCCAGTGACTTCTTAAAAACTTCCAGTGATGGAGCACCCAAAACCTCTGAAGGCAAGCCGTTCCATTGTTTAAGTGTTCTGTCAGGAAATTTCTCCTTATTTCTAGGTTGCCTCTCTACCTGATTAGTTTCCATCCATTATTTCTTGTTCTGCCTTCAGGTGCTTTGGAGAATAGGTTGACCTCTTTGTGAGAACCCCTTAAATATTGGGAAACTGCTATCATGTCACCCCTAGTCCTTCTTTTCATTGAACTAAACATACCCAATTTTTTCAACCATTTTTCATAAGTTTTAGCCTCCAGTCTTCTAATCATCTTTGTTGCTCTTCTCTGCACTCTTTCTGGAATCTCAATGTCTTTTTTATGTGGCGACCAAAACTGAATGCAATATTCTAAGTGTGGTATTACCAAGACATTATGAAGAAATCTTGGAATTCATAGGATCTGAAAAGTAAAATAAATATTTAAAAGGGAAAGGATTCAGGGTGAAAGTAAAAAAGTCAAGATTTCTGAAAGTTGAAGTCTGAACACATCCCATGCTATGAGGTTGATAAAGCTCTCTTATGCCATAATAAGCATACTAATCTCTAAGATGCCATAAAACACTCAGTTTTTACTTCCATATACTAAACTCTTCTAATTTGCTTTCAGGAAGGCAAATCCTCAAAGAGTTGAACTCTCTGCGCTCTTTATTGGTGCAGTATAGACTTCTGTATCTTTTCCAACCAACTATGGTTTTACACTTCTTGTGTTGGCATAATTTTTTTAATTTCTAAAATCTTTTTTATAGTTACAGGGCCTTAATATTCTTACATTAGCTAAGTTAAATCTTTATTTTATAAAGTTTAAATAAAACTGCCAGCACATGTTCAACTAAAAAAAACAACACATAAAAATTGTTTTTATACACAAAGTAATCTTTCTAAAACAATATCTAAAACAATATCAACTGTAAACCCTTTTATTCTCCTTGAGAATTTACTTCATTTCTACTAATTGCGGTGTATATTCCTCCACAAGCCTGTGTAAACAAGGCATTAAGAACTCTAGCTAATCAAATTATGGAGGCTGAAGCCAAATATTCAGATTCACTGGCCATTATTCTAGGTGATTTCAACAAAGGTAAGGAAAGAGCTTCCAAAATATTTTCAGCATGTCAATTGTCCCACCAGAGGCAAGAATACTTTACACTGCTACACAACACTAAAAGATGCTTATCGGTCCTTACCACGAGCAGCTGTGGGCCACTCTGATCATTGCATGATTCACCTTGTACCTGCTTACAGACAAAGACTTAAAGCCACGAAACCAACAATTAAATCAGTGAGGACTTGGACTGAGGAGGCAAAGTTAAAGCTACAGGCTTGCTTTGACTGCACAGACTGGAATATTTTTGAAGATACCTCTGCAGACCTGGATGAACTCACAGATACTGTAACATCATATGTCAGCTTCTGTGAAGACCTATGTGTACCGACCAGGAACTTGCAAATATACAGTAACAATAAACCTGTTGTGGCCCGCCAGCGTCCCGTTCCGGTGATCATGGATCTCGAGGACGATGAGGCGGTTGTGGCACGGTACCATCAGCCCGTGCACCTGGTGCCCGAGTCAGAGAGCGAGGAGGATGAGAGTCAAGCATGGCCTTCTGTACCTCCTGAAGAGCCCATCAGGGCTGAAGAAGAAGAGGAGGAGCCTCTTCTTCTCAATGCTCGGGCACGCAGGGCTGCTAGAAGACAAGAGTGGCTACTCAGGAGGAGGTCTCCTCGAGAGTAGAGCTGCAAGCTAAGTGGCCACACCCTTAGACTATTTAAGCCCTGACCACGCTGAGCCTTGTTGCAGGAAACAACGTTTGATATCACTCTTTCTCTTTGTGACTCCAGTCTGCTCGTGTACTTGTTCCAGTATGGGTCTTATTTCCTGCATTCCTAGTTCTGGGAGTATTGCCAAATACAGTCAGACCTGATCATAGTATCTCTTGGACTCCGGCCAGCTGTTAAAGATTAGACATTTACCAGCGGAGATTTGGAAAACCCTATTCTGCCTTTATGTTCTTTTCACATTATTATGTTGCTCCTAAGAAGTTATTAGGAGACATTTATTAGTAAAACAACAGTGTTTTGCAGTTTGTGTGTGTGTATTATTGGTGGCTCGTCGCTGGGGCAGAACAGGTGTCTAAAAGGTTCGCCATCACTGGT
>QLTV01004237.1:539356-561759 GCA_003457575.1 Thermophis baileyi | reverse complement strand
GAGGGGAAGAGAGAGAGAGAGAGAGAGAGAGCGAGAGAGAGAGAGAGAGCGAGAGAGAGAAAGTTGCCAGGGGCGAGTGGGGCAGGGAATGGGCTCCAGGAAGGGGAGGGGACCCAGTCTCCCCCATTGTGAAGCACGCTATCTTTCACTGTGCTGTGCAAGGCGCTGCAAGAGCAGCGGGCATGGAGGCGGTATTGGGTCTTCCCCCCATCCCACACCAAAGGAAAGCCAGCCGGGCTTCTCCTTCCCTCCTACCCTTCCCCCTGCTCCCTTCTCCCCACTCAATCCTACTTTGGGACAGAGAAGCACGTGCTGGAAACGTGTGTTGGGGTGACGTCGGAGCGCGCCTTCTGACCCTCCGGAGCTCGCCTGCAACTCTCCGCGCTCCTCCAGGCCTGGCTTGCTGGGGGGAGGAGCAGCCCTGACGCCTCTGCTTCCCCCCCCCCCACGGCCCCAGCCATCGCTGCCGGGGGAAGGAATAGGAAACAGAAAGCAGCATATTTCAAAGGTGGCAAACAGTGTTCCGCTGCGAGAGCCGGGCCATCTCTCCCCCCCCCCGCTGGGCTGTTGTGCTCGGTGCTCGACGGGGGAGGGGAGCACTTCCCCACGCTGCCCCCTTCTTTCTCTTGGGCCTGCCGACAAGGGAGGAGGAAGGCCAGGCTTGTGGGATGGCCCCCACCTCGCAAGATCTGCCCCCACCATTCTCTCCCAGCCCTCTTTGCTGGCGGAAACAGCAAATGTACCACAATGAAGGTGGAATGCTGTTGCCGTGCAAAGGCAAGTAGAGGGGCGCTTCGCTCCCACACTAAGGCTCCGGCCATGCCACTGCCGTGACAGGATGATGGCTCTTTCATCCCTCTGCCACGACAGGGTGACAGGGAGCCACAGCAGAGGGCCTAAAGAACCACATGTGGCTCCGGAGCTGCAGGTTGCAGACCCCTGCCTTAGCCTATTTAAGTAATGACCACGCTCAACCACGTTGCAGGAAACAACTCCGTTCATTCCACGTATTGCCTTGGTCTTTGAAACTCCTGTCCAGCTCTTGATTCCAATCAGCATTACTTTTCCTGTTCATAGGTCTGGGCTTTCTGCCAACTTCAGTAAGTTCTAGTGGCTATTATCAGTTAGCCTAATTTGTTGGACTTCTTTGATTCTTTGTGCTTGGACTCTTGCCAACTGTTAAGACGTTAATTAACAGTTGGTGCACCGAAAGGACTTATTTATGATTTCATGGACTTTAACAAACACGACTGCTAAGAGAGCATTAGTAGTTTAAAGAGTATTAAACAAGGTTCGTTTGTACGTTGCTTGTGTTGTTTTTCTCGGTTCGGCAGCTGGGACAGAACATTCAACAACTTCTCCGGCCTTCACAGGACTGGTCCCAAACAGCTGTTAGTCTAATCATGCAAAGGTCAAAGTGACATTATCCCTTTCCACCTGCTGAAGGCAAGCACATCACAACAGACCCCACTTCAAAACTGATGTCTATGCAACGTTTGTTGCCTCTAAGGCAGAGGTGTCAAACTCACGTCATCATGTGATGTATCATGACTTTTTTCCCCTTCGCTAAACCGGGCATGGGCATGGCCAGTGCGTGACACATCCAGCCCTCGGGCTGCGAGTTTGACAGCCCTGCTCTAAGGTAACAAGTTAGCATGGGGACATCTTAGCCAAGAATACAGTTGGAAACTCTGTTTGCACTTCAAACTTCTGACAGCTTGAAAGTTATATTAGCAAACCCACTGGGCTTCTACACTACACCAAAAGTTCACTATTGTACTTGCAGCTGCAGGATGTCATGTGGCTTGTAAGTCCCATTGCAGGTAGTCCTCAACTTACAACCAATAATTTACCGAACATTCAAAGTTCCAATGGTACTGAAAAAATTGACTTACAACCTATCCTTGTGCTTATGACTGTCATGGTGTCCCCACAATCACATGATCAAAATGCAGACACTTGGCAACTGGTATGTATTTACACTGGTTGCAGTGCCCTGTCATGTGTCATGTGATCATCACATACAACTTTCCTAGCTGGCTTCTGACAAGTAATGTCAATGGATGAAGCTGGATTAGTTTAATGTCCACATGATTCACTTAACTGCAGTGATTCACTTAATGACTGTGGCAAAAAATGATTGTAAAATTGGGCAGGATTCACTTAACCACCACCTCGCTTAACAATGGAAATTCTAGTTCCATTTATGGTTGTAAGTTGAAGATTGCTTGTATTATGAAGCCTCATTGTCCACTAACATAGAAATTGGCACCATGATTTCACCCCTATGTTGAAACAGGAAACATGCAAAAAAAAAAGTGTAGCATGTACAACTTATTTTGTTGAGATTGTGCTTTTTCAAAAAGGACCTCTCAAACTCTTTTCAGGAACAAAAGGATGGAGTTGGGGCCAAAATCTTACCATTATCCATCCACTTGATCCACTTTCAATTCTGCCACATTTAATATGCCCTTGGCAACCTCATAACTGTTGCAAACTCTAGTCCACCAAACTTGATGTTTTAGAACCCAGGGGATCTTAGATCTTCCATATGAACTCATTGTTATTGACTTCTCAAAAATTTTCCAGTTCTTTAGCTATCATTTTACTGGTACTCTGGATAATAGATCTATCAATTAATAAAAAAGTATTTTTTTCCACACATGCATTTGTATGTAGTTTACTGGAACTATCTTTGGGTTTCCTGGTCAAACTGTTACAGCTGAAATTTTAATGGGATTTATGGGATGTAACCAGCAGATGTAGTATAATTTCTTTCCCTTCTCTGGCATTTCTCATATTGAGAGAAGCAAAAGCAAATACTGACTTTTGTAGACCTACAGCTTATTCACATTGCCCCAGTTACCCCATCACCAGAACAGGAGAGCAACTATTTTTTGAGGGCAGAAACAAACAAAGCCTCAGCTTTACTCAGCTCCCTGTGCAATTTCCTGCTGTGATTTGAAAGTAGCCTTTTCGTGTTCTGTCACCTTGAGTGCTTTTGTCATTTCTGCTGTCATTTACTTTCTTACAGACTAATACCACCAGTTCATTGACTATTTTACAAAGAAAGAAATGCCCATTCAACTGAATCAATGATTACTATGCACTGTAATGGGTTCTACGCCTTCTTTTACTAATACCGCTGAAATGGTTCTAAATCCAGCAGGGTTTCTACAGTTCTTTTTTACTGGTTTTCCAGGAAAAAGAGTGGAAAGGCAGCAATATTTATTTTAAAGATGATTGTTATACCTGGGTATATGTATATTTTATACTTTAATTTGCTATATACAGTTAAAGTTAACTTTGTGCATGTAATACACACACACACACACACACACACTATAAATACCTAATAAATTATTTATTTATAGGATTTATAGACTACCCTAATCCGTTACAGTTCTATGTGGTTCACAAAATACAACCATGAAAAGCAAAAAGGTTAAGGTTAAAATAAACAATTACATTGTCAAAAAAAATGTTATTCAATGGTTATTCAACAGTCCCAAATGTCACACTAAGGATCCATCACCCACTCTGGTGCAGGCCTGGATGTAGAGTCAGGTTTTTAGGTCTCATTTTAAAAAGGCCAGTGTAGCAGCTATAAGGTCTCACGTGAAATGGCATTACAGAAGGCTGGCACCATGACAGAGAAGCCCACTTCCCTGGTTCCACAAGATGATAATGTTTAATCAAATCAAACAGATCCACTGTGAAGGTCGGTAAAATGAGGAGCCAGATTGTTAGAGGCAATATGCTGACTCTGTAAACTGCTTAGAGAGGGCTGTAAAGCATTGTGAAGCAGTATATAAGTCTAAGTGCTATTACTATTGCTATATGTGATAATCAGCACACTGAATTGCCCTGAGTAGCCCACTGGCAACTAGAGCAGCTCATAACTGGACCAGCTGCAGTTTCCAAGTAGTCTTCAGGGCAGACCCATATACAATTCATTGCAATAGTCCAATCAAACGGTGACCAAGGCATGAGAGACCATTGTAAAGGCATCCCAATCTAGGTGTGGGAACAATTGTTACCAACTAGTGATGCAATGCTGTCTGGTCCCAGATACTATCTGCTGCTTGAGAAGGACCTATTAGTTTGAGAAGACCCCTCCCCCCCCCAAACTGCCAGTGCTGAAGAGGAGAATGCAATCCCAAACAGAACCAAAATTTGTACCACTTCAGGTTTGAAAGGTTCAAACATCTACAGTCATTCACTCTTGACAAGGTTAAGCCTAAGCCTGTTTTTCCCCATCCAGATTCACATAGCCTCCAGGCACTGGGATAGGATCTTGATAACATCATTTGGCTGGCTAGGGCTGGGTACATAATTGAATATCATCAGTATAGATGGTACCAGACACTGAATCAATGGATGATTGTACCCAGTTGCCTCACGTAGGTGTTCGTAATAGGCTATAAGAGTAACCTTGAGGAAGGAGGAAGAACTGCAACCAGTCAGATAAAAGAAATTTGAGGCTCAAGCAGAAATCAAATTTGTAAGATTCTGTTACTGTAACCTCATAACAAAATTATGTATTAGCATTCATAATGTTGGGTTCCTAGTTTGGTCTCCCTTGAAAGGCTGACAATATTAACCAAGAGGAATGAGACCCTCAAGTCTTGATGCATCCCACATAAATTATGTTTCCTCCTAAACCAGCAGGTAGATCCAATCACAGAAACAGAAGGATACCATGCCTCCATTCCTGATCCATTCAGGTAATTTGGACATCAAAGAAGTCAAAGAACAGGGATGGTGGTATTACCACCATCTTGGTTCCAAACAGAGGTCATCTGCAAGTACACCCAATGCATTTTCAGTATTGCCCTGGTCAGAATTTGTCATTCCATTTTCAAGGCTATACATTACAGAACTGGACTGAAAAGAGTTTATATAATTCATATTTTCCAGAGTCTCTGAAGCTGAAACCTCCCCACATTCTCAATAACAATTCCCAAAAATAAAACAAATAAAAATTGTCCAAACCATCCATTCCAGTGAAAATTTCATAAGAAGGAGATATACCGCCATTTTCTTCAGGCTGGGGCACAATCTCCTCCTTCAAAAAAGTAAACATTATCATGTGGATCCAAATTTTGTCCCTAACCAGCCAGCAGGAACATGGAATAAAATGTAAGCAGCTGGGCTTATCAGGCCAAGGACCTTGTCCACATTCTCAGGAGTCAAAGGTTCAAACTCATCCCAGATAACCAGAAAAGCTCAATATCCATCACCTAAATGCAGTAAATGAATTTTTAGCATGCTTAGCATGCAAATTGACCTTTAAAAAGAGAAGAAGGAAAATTTAAACCCTAGAATGGAGTTTCATGGGAGAGGGTATGATGGCCTGGCCGGCTGGCATCTGAGAAGTAGCATGCCATTTGCAACAGTCCACTGCCAATCCCAATTTTTAAGAATTATTAGCAGGTCTGATCTTCCATCTTTTTCTTTCAATACTGCAAGTATATCCTGCTTGCCACTTAAAGAACCAGAATACAATGCCTTGTACAGTCTTGGCCATCTGCTATCTTATCCATGGCTGCATTCTTGTAAATTTCTCAGCATCATTTTGACAATGAAGGCCAGAAGCACTGCAGTGTAAGAATTGCAAATGGTAGACCATGGATACCTTTTAAAGAAACAATTTCCTGTAATTGTTCAAAAGTACCGAATCTAAGTACTTGCCCAGCCTTGGCAATTCAGAAGAGATCATGATCCTAAAATCTTTTCTTGCTTTGCTGCTGTGCAAGCTACCTTCCCCTGCCTTGTAATTATGACCTAACCCTTTTGTTCTTAAACATTTGACCTCGTTTGATTTGACTATTATAAATGCACTTTTTTAAAAAAAAAATTGCTCATAATTTAGATGTGATTTTCCTAAGAACAAGTAATTAGAAACTATTTTTAAGGCTTTTTTCCCCTGCAAAGTCTATTGAAATATTTTAAATGTAACAGCATGTTACATTATGCACAGTGAGATACTTCTCACAGAAAGAGGAAAATAAGCTTTAAAAGACTCTAGCAGCTGATTAATGTAATCTATCTGAGCTCTAAACTCTCCTCCAGAGACAAAGGAGGAAATGAAATATATACATGTATTTCAAGAAAGTGCTGTTGTCGTATTATAGGATCCAACTATTCCAAATACTTCAAAAGCAATAAATGTGCTACTGAGAATCACTGGCACATCAAGTCAGACCAAGACGTTTTCCTGCTTGAGGCAAAAACAAGATGGTTGTCCCTTTCTATTCTACATAACATGTCCTCCCTAAGAACATCTACCTGTCCTACCAAGTCAAATAGGATGGGCAAACTCCTAGTCCCTATAACTAAATATTGTCATCTGATGAGAGTTAGGAAGCATGCCCTGTAGAACACTCTTACTTCTGAAGTTTGACAGGCCACCACCCTTTCAGCTTTCAATAAGGCTCTGAAGACCTGACTTTCCCCCCTAGCATTGGTAGAAGACTAGATAATCTTCTCAGTTGCTCAGGTTTGCCTGAACTGCGAGATGGGTGGAAAACAAATTTGATCAATCAATCAATAAAAATAAATAATCAGACATTAGAACTGCCAGGTTTTTGTAGTTTTGTTAATGTTTTAAACAGATGAGTTTTACAGTTTTAATATAATTTTATATGTCTTTAATTCTTGATTAGGAGCTACACAGAGTTGGTTGAAATATGGACAGCTATATAAACAAACAAACAAACAAACAAACAAACAAACCAGGAGGACTGGAAGTTGAATCTTACCACAATAGAAAGAATGGGATGAGGTCTTCTAAGACACCCCAAAACACTCAGCTCATCTAGAGATTGACTGGTGCTGCCATCTCAGTAACTGTCATACGATGCTCATCATTAGAAAGGATAAGGCCAATGCTTCAGGGGCAGTAGAGAATTAGGGTACATGCAGTCAGTCTGCCCAAAGTTTCTGAAGCAAATATGGCACCCTATATTCAGTATTAAGATACTATCATTCTGTTGCAGAGGTGAGTTCCTCCCGGTTTGGACCAGTTCTATAGAACTGGTAGTAACTTGCTGGCCTGGGTCACTAGAACCGGCAGTGACCCAGGCCTGCTACGCCCCCAAACCGGTTCTTTCGGCGGCACCATAGGCACCGCCTTTTTGTTTTTTGCTTCTGCGCATGCGGAGAAGCTTTTTTTAAGCACTGTGCATGCATGAAGCACGCCTGCGCCCACACAGCACAGCACTGAGCGAACCAGCAGCGAAGAAAAGAAGAACCCACCCCCTTCCATTGGTATCTATTTGTGGAATAGATGAGGACAACATCTTGCACTTTGCCTCAGGATATTAATAAAATAAAAACCTCAGGCCAATTTTCCTGCCACTTGAGGTTGTTGTTTAATTCTATTTAACTACATGGCATTTTAATTTTTATCACAACCTAGAACAGAAAAGGTTTTAATAGGCCTTGAGTCAACTCTAGCACAGTAAACTGAAATGTCTGAAATGGAGAGAGATATTAAAACCTTGGATTTAGACAAATAATATGTTTGTTGAAGTTCTTCAATACTCATGAATAATATTGTGTTTTGCTCCTGAGTGTTTGATATTCTGAAGCTAAATTGCAGACATGGAATCTAAGTCTGAAAGATTAAGGGAACTCAGCATGCTTAGTTATAGGACAAAGAAGACTGAAGGGTAACATAATAGCAACTATCAAATGCCTAAAAGGCTGACATGCAGAAAAGAGTAAAAAAATGTTCTTGGGAAAATAGAGTGAATAGATGGAATTGACACAAGTTATACAAGAGGGAGTTTTCAACTGAATGTTAAGAAAAACATAGTGACAATAAGCAGTTAGGTAAAGAAATCATTTGTTTTTGTATTTTGGTTTGTTTAGTATAGCAAAAAATGAGCAAGAATCTGCCTGAATGAGATTTAAGGAAAATGTATTCTGTTAAGTGACATGAATGAATTGGAAAAGACAAGATTAGAGAATACAGAAAAGTGACTAGACTACTCAAAGACTCAAGAATTAATGAAAATAGTGACTGGTGATTATTTGCTTAGAAAAAAGTTTCCTAGAAATATATGGCTTAAGCATGTCCGTTTCTGTCTTCACATGGAAAAGAAAGAATTAAAAAGAGAGACAATTCATGAATTTCTTCTTCGTGAAGAAGAAAAGAGTGATAAGAGGTTCCAAGAATGGACAGATCATTTTTGATAGTGTCAAAACAAGGTATTGTAGGAAAATAAACATGCTAGAAAAGGAGAAAAGGAGAGAATAGAATGAAAATGACTACAAGAAGAGAAAACATGAGTTCTATATAAAGAATTATTAGAAAATGGACTAATCTTCCAGCAGAATTATTGGAAAATATATGTAACATAATAAAATGTGTAAGCTGCTTGGAACAGAGTACAAAGATTGTTAATTATATTACAGAATGCCATAGAAGTATTAGACTATTGGGAAGTATGAGAGGAGATGCTTGGTTGCTGGGGAAAAAGGATATTATATAATGAGAAGAACATAGTGGTGAAGAGTGTAATAAAAGAATAAGTAGTTAAGATTAAGAGACAGAAAAAATGCAAAGGGTTTTGATGCAAATGTTTGTAAATGTTTTATAAGATGTTCAAGAGGGCTAAACAGGAGCTTCCAGTAGAGCAAATAGAATTCAAAATAAAAGTGATAAAATTATTTGGGAAGAAATGAGGAAAGAATATCTTAGAGATCTATACGGGAATGCTACTAATCTATCAAACAGTGAAATAAAACAATTACTATCAATGTAATGTCCCAGAAAAATATATTAAAAGGAAGACAAATGGTGTGCAAATTGTAGGGACAAAATAAGCATAGTGAATGACATTGGTACAAACTACATTTAGATTTGTTTTCCTTTTTTTATCTCATGCCTTTAGTTTCTTTAGCTTACTCTTTTTTGCTACATTTCTGTGTACTGCATAACTTTTTTACCCTGAAGAAAATTATATGTGTGTGTGTGTGTGTGTGTGTGTGTGTATTTAACATTCCTTGATGAAGTCCATCTTGAAAAAAATCACTTTTCATAGGGAACCAAATTGATTGATTGGTTGATTGTTCCACTGAGTCGTTGTTGAGTCATAGCAACCATATAGATTTTTCTACATGACAATCTGTCCCTAAGCTGGTCTTTCCAGTCTTCCAACAGTGCATCCATCACCACCATAACTGAATCCAACCATCTTGGTGCTGGTCATCCTCTTTTGTTCCCTTCCACCTTTCCCAGCATTAGAACCTTCTACAGAGAGAACTAGATCTTTGCATAATGGGTCCTAATAAGGATAAATTGAGTCTGGTCATTTGGGGCTTGCATGAGAGCTCTGGATTGATTTGTTTGATGATCCATTGCTTTGTTTTCTTGGCTGTTCACAGTATTATCAGGAGTCTTTTCCAACACCAAAGTTCAAAAGCATGAATCCTGTTTCAAAGCGCAGGTGATCCTAATGCAGATATATAATTATAAATGACACAAAACATTAGAATACTGCTTTTAAAATAGGAATTATAAAAATTAAATACATGTTACAATAAAACTTTTTTTTAAAAAAAAACTCCATTAAAATTATATAAGCATTTTAACTGATTATATACCAACTTGCCCTGAACCTTGGGTTTTAAGACTGCTTATGTCACTTTTCAGGTACAACTGCTGTAGCTGGGTTTAGTCCAATATACGTGTTGCATCAATCTTTTAAATTATATCTCTTTTAAAAGATCAAACTTTTTAAAAAATCTTTCAGACTTAATATTACAAATGGTGAAACTATTGTACTATGAAGGCAGGAATGCTGCCTTCATAGTACAATTATTTCTAGAATATCCAAGAAAGTGTAATAATTAGGCAATGCAATAGCAAATTAAATTTTGTAGTAGTCCATGAATCTTGGATGAAACCATCAAATTCTTTGAATGCACTGATGATTCCAAATTAGCTAACACATCTTTGGGAAAAGTGGTTCTTTGGCAGAATTACTTTCAACTGAAGGGGTGTATATGCAGGTAATCAGGTAATAGTCCAGACCACATGTCTATAGCAAATGAGAAATGTGCATTTATAGATTCACAAAATATATTGGCATCAGATCTTGTTCAGTCCTGGGTATAGTACTGAGCAGGGGTGGGTTCTAACTTACCTCACTGCCGGTTCGCTTCCTCATGTGCCATGTGGGCATGCACACCTTGCGTGCCACGTGCGTGTGCCGCACGTGTGCACATGCATGTGCAGTGCTAAAAACCAAGCTTCTGTGCCTGCACAGAAGCAAAAAACAAGATGGTGGTGCCTATGGTGCCGCCGAGAGAGCCGGTTCGGGGGCGTGTCCAGCCGGCTATCACTGCTGGTTCGGCGAGCGGGGGTAAATTCCCACTAGTGGTTCTATAGAGCCGGTCCGAACCGGCAGGTACCCACCTCTGGTACTGAGACAGCATCAATTGCTCCTGCAGATGACCTTTGCAAGGTTCAGGATGGAGGTGATGCAACCATCATAACCCTCCTAGATCTCTCAGCAGCTCTCTGCTATGCCTCCCATATTTGCATTGCTGTTATGGTAAAATTAGGATCAGGTTAAACTTTCTTGAGGTCTATGGTTAAAAAAAATAGGGTGAAGATTAGTCTAACCTTAGATCATTTAATTACTTAGCAACTGCATTTCCACATAAGCTAAGCTTAGTTACTTTTAACATTAGTTAGGTTTTAATGGCTCTGAGTACTGTGTAAATTGAGGCCGTTTGATTAGTTTATGGTTCATTATATTGTAAGAATGTTTCATTCAGTAACTAGGTTAAATGTGGGGTCAATAGCAATAGCAATAGCACTTAGACTTATATACCGCTTCATAGTGCTTTACAGCCCTCTCTAAGCGGTTCACAGAGTCAGCATATTGCCCCCAACAATCTGGGTCCTCAGTTTACCCACCTCGGAAGGATGGAAGGCTGAGTCAACCTTGAGCCGGTGAGATTTGAACCGCCGAACTGCAACTAGCAGTCAGCTAAAGTAGCCTGCAGTACTGCACTCTAACCACTGCGCCACCTCGGCTCTTTTAAAATGTTGCTAATAGGAAACAAATTTGGGCCGTATAAGTTTTTTCTGGCTTAGTCTGTCTACTTTATTGAAAGTAAGAATAAATGCTGATAATTTACTCCTAAAAGGGTATACAGGTAGTCCTCAGCTTAGGATAGGGGTCCCCAAACTTGGTAACTTTAAGACTTGTGTACTTCAACTCCCAGAATTCTCCAGCCAGCTATGCTGGCTGGAGAATTCTGGGAGTTGAAGTCCACAAGTCTTAAAGTTACCAAGTTTGAAGATCTCTGGCTTGGGACAACAATTGAGCCCAATATTTCTGTTGCTAATCAAGACAGTTGTTAAGTGAGTTTTGCCCCATTTTATGACTTTTCTTGCCACCATTGTTAAGTGAATCATTGCAGCTGTTGAGTTAGTAATATGGTTGTTAAGTGAATCTGGCTTCTCCATTGACTTTGCTGGTCAGAAAGTTGCAAAAGGTGGTCACAAGGCACTTTTTTCAGTGTTGTAAGTTTCATCGTAACTTAGAATGGTGACTAAACGAACTGTTGTAAGTTGAGGACTGCCTATAATTGGTTTTCATCCCAGAGAAGAGGAAAGCATGTGGCAGCACCTGAGTTATGTGGCATACAAAGAGCCCTTAAAAATTAGGTATGAATATGTCATTCTTATTATGACAAGAGAATGAAATTATTAACTCCTTTATTTCCATACAATAAAGGGGGCATTTAACTTCTTATTTTAAATCATACAGTAGAGCAGTGGTGGGTTGCTGCCAGTTCGGACCGGTTCTTTTGAACCGGTAGCAGAAATTTACCACCGCTCACCGAACCAGCAGCGATGACTGGCGGTCCACGCGCCCGAACCGGTCCTCCAGTCGCCGCAGCTTGCCAAAAAACTCTCTGCACATGCGCAAAGCAGGGGTGTAAATGCTCCTGGTTCACTCGTGCCTGTCGGTTGCCATAGAGCCGGTCGCCAAGGTAGCGCGAGGTTCCGCCCACCCGCCCGGACGCCGGCATTTGGGTTCTTTTACCCTCTGTGCATGCACAGAACGCTTTGCACATGCGCAGAGGGTAAAAGAACCCAAATGGCGGCGTCCGGGTGGGTGGGCGGAGCCTTGCACTACCTTGGCGACCGGCTCTATGGCGACTGACAGGCACGAGCGAACTGGGAGCATTTCACCCCTGGCGCAAAGGATTCTGCGCATGCGCAGAGGGTCATTTCTGGGTCTTTTGTGCGTCATGATGGGGGCGCGCGCACGACCAAAGCGAGCGCGCGAGCGCAAAACACACACTTCCGTCGCGATCGGAACCGGTAGGGAAGGTAAGTAGAACCCACCCCTGCAGTAGAGGTATATGAGTTGGCCTTGAAGAAGGCCTTCAATGGTCATTAGGTAAATACTAGATTAGCTCTGAAAGGGAGGAGATAGTGAGGTAGAAACTAAAAATTGTCCTTCCTCAATTCTCTTTAAGAGGTTGGAGAGACAGAATCTCTGGCAGGCTTTCAAGATTCTGCTATTATGCCCTGCAACAATAGAGTTCCAGTAGTCCTTGTAGCAATCTTATCTTTGATCTGGGCTGCCTTGTAAACCGACAAATATGTAAGCTGACAAATATTTTATCAGATTGCAACCTGGCCAAAATTCTCTTGCTGTTAAGAGAAGTCTGATATTGGGCAAGATCAATGTATCGCAAGATTAAATCAAACAAGATAATTATGTAAATAAAGTGCAACCTATATTTAAACTGAACTGTGACCCTGGTGACCTTTTAAAGGCTTAGTATGGCCTTTAATGGCTTAGTCCATCAGAATAGAATTTATTGGCCAAGTGTGATTGGACACACAAGGAATTTGTCTTGGTGCATATGCTCTCAGTGTACATAAAAGAAAAGATAAGTTCGTCAAGAATCATAAGGTACAACACTTAATGATAGTTCGGGTACAAATAAGCAATCAAGTCATAGTAGGAACCAGTCAATATAAATTGTAAGGATACAAGCAACAAAGTTACAGTCATTTGTGGGAGGAGATGGTCGATGGGAATGATGAGAAGATTAATAGTAGTGCAGACTTAGTAAATAGTTGACAAATAAAAATTATTTGTTTAGCAGAGTGATGGCGTTCGGGAAAAAACTGTTCTTGTGTCTAGTTGTTATATCAGGAACTATTTGTCACATGGGGAATGAGGGTTATGAGCAAACAGGCTGGGACAGGCACTAAGAGGAATATAGAACATAGAATAACAGGGTTGGAAGAGACTTTGGAGGTCTTCTAATCCAACTCCCGGATACCATATCAAACACTGGTTGTACAATCTTTTCTTGAAAACCTCAGTGATGGAGCATGCCCAATTTCTGAATTCAAGCTATTCCACCATTTAATTGTTCTCACTATGAGGAAATTTATCTTTCTTTTACTTCTTGTCCTACCCTCAGGTGCTTTGGAGAATAGATGGACCCCCTCTTCTCTGTGATAGCCCCTCAAGTACTGAAAGACTAGTATCATGTCATTCATAGTCCTTCTCTTCTTTAGACATACCTAGTTCATTTAACTGTTTATCATATGTTTAGCCTCCGGACCCCTTATCACCTTTTTTGCTCTTCTCTATACTCTTATTTGGGTGTCAGCATCTTCTTTGTATCATGGTGACCAGAACTGGTATTCCAAGTGTGGACTCACTAGTGCAGATCTTGATGTATCCCTCTGTTGATGCAGGCTAAGACTTCATTGGCTCTTTTTGGCAGCTGCAGCACCCTGCTAGCTCATGCTTAAGATGATGGGAGATGATGGGACCACAGGTATGGGAATGATAGAGAGAAAGAAGCTGTCAAAGAAGTCCAGATGAGAGCCACAACAAAAAGCTTCAATTGTAAAGTCACAACCACCATCTTTATTTCCTCCCTCCATTGTCTCCTGCTGGAAACCAGAATTGGCTGTTTGAGCAGACAACTTACTTCTAATGTGGGCTATCTGAACCCCATTTGGTTTGCTTTTAAATTCCCTGACCATTAATGAGGGCATCACTTCTAACCCCAATTACAAAGGAGGTGAACAATTTGAGGCAAGTCAACTAGCTTTTAACTCCAGAAGATGAAAATGGGGGTGGGGGGAAGAACTATTCCCGGCAGCATTGCCACATCCCTTTGGTTGTTTTGTATCCTTTCAGGCTTGGTTATCTGTGTTTTCTCAGGCTCTGGAGACATTTGTGAGGCAAGTACAGTAAATTATGCTGTCAGCCTGGATAGTTTGGAGGGAAATCTCAGGAAGATGAGTGCCAGCGCCTTTGAGATAGCGCCAAGATGAAAATGGGCTATAAATTAAGAATCTAGGCACAGAGGGGGTAGCGGGTGGGGAGTGACACATTTAAAATTCTGCCCTTGACATTTATGCAGAGGCCATGGCCACGGCATACAGTAGATAACATCTCCTGTTGATTTATTTTTCCAAACAGCTAAGCATATTATTACTTCCTAGAACAAAACTTGTGACCAGCCAAACAAAATAAAGCTCTCTTATGTTGAAGTCTGCCTTCTCGGCACTTTAAAGCATCTCTCTTCATGCAGCATTAGGCACGTATCAAAGGCAAGCTTACTAAGTCCCAGGGAGCACTCCACACAAGGATAATGGGTTTGGGACATACAAACCTTTTTTTAAAATGGGGTACATAACCTGAGACTCCATGCAGAACCCCATATTCCTCACAAAATTACCACTGAATTGTGGCAGGAATCAACCATCTATATTTATTTATTTACATTATGTTAAGTTGAACTAATTGAAATTGAACTTTGGTTATGGTTGGAGAGCCCCCAGTAATTCCACTGAAAACTGCAGCTCTCTGTCTAGGGAGAAAAGCTTGCACAACCTGTCTTAAAACATATATATTATTAATGTTTATTGACCCAAAATAAAGAGACTGAATTCAGGTTTGTCCCTAGAGATTAACAACTGGCCTAGAATTTATTATTATTTATTTTATTTATTTATTTGTTTGTCAAACATGTACAAGATAGCAGGTATAGGTATAAACATAAACATAATCAAGGTGAATACAGATAGATGAGGACAATAGGACAGTAGGACAGGGACGGTAGGCACGCTGGTGCGCTTATGCACGCCCCTTACAGACCTCTTAGGAATGGGGTGAGGTCCACAGTAGACAGTCTAAGGTTAAAGTTTTTTGGGTTTGGGGAAGAAACCACAGAGTCAGGTAGTGAATTCCAGGCATTGATCACTCTGTTGCTGAAGTCATATTTTCTGCAGTCGAGTTTGGAGCGGTTTACTTTAAGTTTGTATCTATTGTGTGCTCGTGTATTGTTGTGGTTGAAGCTGAAGTAGTCATTGACAGGTAGGACATTGTGGCAGATAATTGTGGCAGATAATAATTTTTAATTATAATTAAAAATTAATTATCTTTAATTACAAATCTGACAGTCCTGTGAAGGTGACTCATTCTAATAAAGATCTTTCAGAGGTCAAGAGAACAGGTCAATGACAAATTATGCTTATTCCACTAGTTATACTTACCCTCCACAGATGCTTTCTGTGGAAGAATGTGGAGCTGAAGGGAGGGGAGGATTGATAGATTGGCTAGCCTGGAATCGCTGAGGAGGAGGAAGCAACAGAAAGCAGATGCTCCCTAAACCTTGCAGTGCTTATCTAGTAGTTTCTGTAGTGAGTGCATTAGTCTGGCAAGATTCCTGTCAATAAGCAAGTAGCAATACATATACCATTTTGATCAGCTACCTGTTTCATCCTGGTTCCTAACCCTTACACTTTCATATCTAGAGTTTTCATGCAATGTGGACCAAAGGAAATACATGCACTTGTCTGGTTGTGCATTTCTATCCAGAATTCTGGGACTGTTCGTTACTGAAAATTTGGAATAATACATCCAATAAGGTATTTAAATAAGAGGTTTGTCTAGTATCCACTTTGGATGTCATCCATTTGGTTTCAGCTATTGTGATGGAATAGTGCACCTGCAGCAGGAGGGAAAGGGGATTTTGCCAACTCAGAGATTTCCCAGAAAGAGATCTAGACAAAGAGACTGCACAGTCCTGAGCTGGAGGGGAGAGAGGGAAAGAGCTTCGGGGTAGCCACATTCTAGAAACTCTCAGGATATATCTGTTAGCATAGAAGGTTATAGCTTTAGTTTGGTAAGATTCTGTCTGTTAGGTGTAAGCAAATAAAAGATTGAATTCAGTTGGACTTTAGAGTCTCATCTGTGGGCTTGGACCTAATAGCCATCATTTTTTTAAAAAATTGCACAGATGTTCTGGCTTATCTTATGACTAGTTTTAGTCAATATTGGAATATAGTGATTTTAATATAACATAGTAGTTCCTGCTGGATTTTATTTATGGCTTCCAGCTTATAGGTCTCCGCTGAAGTCCTACTGTGTTGCCTCATTATGGCATATAATGCAATCCCAGTAGGATCACCTATCATATGAAGGTCATCACAGCTGCCCGGCTAAATCATGTCAGGTAGTTGTATTGGACAGCAGCAATATAGGAAGATGCTAGAGTCAGATGATCACTTTAGTGACAGCAGAAAAGACATAATTTTATTCAGTGTAGGAGAAGACAATGCTAAACCACTCCTGTATTTTATGGAGAGGAAAATCCACAAGGAGAGAAAATATAAATTGATCAATATAGTGCTGGATGGTGGTTCCCTCAGATCTTGATGGCACTCAACAAGCTACTGAGGAAGAACTGAGATCTTTCAAGAGTCATCAGCATACTGCACTTACTGGGTTTATAATATGGCTAGATTAAAGCTTTTGAAAAGTGTAGTTGCTGGTGTTGCCATCAAAGGAAAAACAATCCAAGTTGAAAAGATAGTTTTACAGTGAGAACATGGACAATAAGTAATATTAATATGAGAAAGCTCAACACAGTGAAAGATGAAATGAATCCTTATTCATTGGTGAACTGAAATGGATTGGATTGAGACACTTTCAGTTAGACGATCATATTGTTTATTATTCAGGACATGAAAAATAAAGAAGGAATGTTGCTGCTTTTCTTGTCAGGAAGGCTATGGTAAACCTAGTACTTGGTTACGATGCAGACAGTAAATAAAAATAATAATTGGACTTAGTGAACCAGCTTTTAATATGATGATTAGTCAAGTTTGTGCTCCAATTACTGATGCAGAAAAAAAAATCGAAGTTAATGAGTTTTATAGCAAAGTTCACTCTGAAATCCACAGAACATGCAAGCAAGTTGTGTTGCTTGTGATCGGGGTTTGGAAGGCTAAAGTGGAAATATTGAGGAGAAAATGAAGTTGTAGCATATGGTTTATATGATAAAAATTAAGTAGAAAAATGACTTATTAATTTGATACAGTCTAATGATTTCTTCATTGCTATCAGTCTTTCAATAGCCTAAAGAACACCTGGACATTACCAGGTAGAGTACACATAAATCAAATTGACTGTATCATTGCTACTGTCCTGCTTCTGGTTTCAATTATACACTCACACAGTTGCTATGGAAATTAGCAGTTTACAGAGGATTGAGGAGAAAACAGCAGACAAGAAATGCAAACCAAAACAAAGTCCCTGAAACAAACTGGCCCAAGTGGTTTTGCTTTAACAGGAGCATGCAGAAGAATAGTCAAAATCCAGTCCAGAGTTCCTAGATCAAAGTCAGAGCTATCACTAGGCCAGAGGTCAGAATTTCATGAGCAAAATTCACACAGTCACATTAGAGCTGGAGACGGACAGTTGATTCCAACAAAGAATCATGGGTCAGGGCTCCCTCTTAAATCAGGCCACAGCCAATTATCTTAATCAAAGGTTTTACAAATCTGTAGAATAAGAAAGTAGTCAACAGATTGGAAGAGGTCAGTCTATATTCTAATATCAAAAAAAAGGGAGACTTACCAGAGTGTACAAACTACATACAAGATCCTTAATTTCACATGCCAGCACAATAATAGCTAGGATCATCCCAACCAAATTGTAGGCCGCATGGAAAAAGAGATGCCATAAATTTACGATCACTTTAAGAAAGATGAACACGATACATTATTACTGGTACATGCTGGATAATTGAAAAAAGCCAAAAAATACTAAAACAAAGCTAATATATGCTTCATTGATTACAGAAAGGCCTTTGATTGTGTTAATCATGTCGAGAATGTGCTCAGAAAAATGTAATCCTGACACGTCTCATTGTTCTCATAAGAAAGCCACACATAAGTCAGGAAACCAAAGGTTAGATTGACCAGGGTGACTCTAAGTCATGAAATGTGTGGCACAATGCTGTATACTATATTCTTATTTATGTACATCAATTGCTAAATGTATATTAAGGGAAGCTAGATTGGAAGAAGATGCGTGTGATTTTTAAATTGGAGAAAGATACATCAATAACTTTCACTATGATGATGACACTATTGTGATACTGAAAATAGAAATGACCTGGAAGCTCTTCTAATGAAAATTAAAGAGCACCATGAAAAAATTGGGAGTAAGATTAAATATTTAAAAATATTTTAATATTTAATTCAATTAATATTAAATTTTACATCTATGTGTGTCTAAAATCAACAGCGGTTCAAACAGTAATTTCAAAAATAGACAGAAAAATATAGGTTGATAGGATATAAAATATAAATTGATTACCTTATAGGGTAGATGCTGAGTACTTATGCCTCTCTTTCTCATAATTCCATTTTCTTTACAGCTGAATTTCAGAAATTGCACAACTAAGCTGTTTCCCATTAATCTACTGTCTGTCTCCTTAATTGTTTTTCCTACACATCTCTATAAATAGATTCCAGCAACACTCATTCAATATGTACTTTAAGCTGAGGATTTCTGTTGCCTTGGAGATTTTCTCCCAGCTTTACCTTGGAAGGTTAAGCTTGCATTAAACTGAATACTCTTTGGGGCAGAGAACAGTTTTGTGTTTAAAGAATGTACAAGACCAGTATAAAATGTATTCATGAGGTTATAACACCTAATTAGGCTGCTTAAACTTTATTGAAAAATAGGGAACCATCTCACATTGAGTCAGATCTTTAGTTTGTCTAGTTTAATATTGGCCAACAGCAACCATCCAGGATATGGAAGAAGAATCCTTTGAAGTCCTACTTAGAGATTGATTGGCTCTGGGAATTCAGGGGTGAAATCCAGCAGGTTCTGGAGAACCGGTAGCGGAAATTTTGAGCAGTTCGGAGAACCGGCAAATACCACCTCTGGCTGGCCCCAGAGTGGGGTGGGAATGGAGATTTTGCAGTATCCTTCCCCTGGCATGGGGTGGGAATGGAGATTTTGCAGTATTCTTCCCCTGGAGTGGGGTGAGAATGGAGATTTTGCAGTATCCTTCCCAGAGGTGGGTTCCTCCCTGTTCGGACCGGTTCTATAGAACCGGTAGTAACTTGGGGGCCTGGGTCACTAGAACTGGCAGTGACCCAGGCCTGCCACGCCCCCAAATCGGTTCTTTTGGCGGTGCCATAGGCACCGCCATTTTGTTTTTTGCTTCTGCGCATACGCAGAAGCTTTTTTTAAGCACTGCGTATGCGCAAAGCGCCCACGCAGTGCGACACTGAGCGAACCGGCAGCAAAGAAAACCAGAACCGACCCCTCATCCTTCCCCTGGAGTGGGGTGAGAATGGAGATTTTGCAGTATCCTTCCCCTGGAGTGGGGTGAGAATGAAGATTTTGCAGTATCCTTCCCCTGCCACGCCCACCAAGCCATGTCCACCAAGCCAGACCACGCCCACCAAGCCACGCCCACAGAACCGGTAGTAAAAAAATATGGATTTCACCACTGTGGGAATTGACTTTGAATTTAAATCAGCGAAAGCTGAACAACTGGCATTTGGGGTGGGGTAGATGGAAGGCAGAACTGAGATGGCAATGGGAACAGCAATTTCCCTTCTGAACGTCTTATGACATTTTATTTGTTTTTACTGGTATTTATGGGGAACTGCAGTATAAAAATGAGATTCAAAAATAATTTAAATCTTAAATTCCTTTAGCTCAATATATTCATAGTCATGATTGTGTGTACTATTTCAGGGAACTAAAACCTAATCCACATTGATTTCTGCTTTAAAATATAGTGTTGCTATATAATCTTTACTGCCATTTTAATAAAGATTTGAGTCCTCGCTTTTCCTATTTGCTTCCAAATTTGAGAACAGAATGCAAGACCATGTGATTAAATCAAAGTAGAAAGTAAGGTGGCCCTGGAAAGGTCACTTTACACAATCTAAGTAAATCCTCTTATTATATTAAAATTATCTAGGCCATCATCTTATTGCTATTATCTCCAGGGTATTTAATATTATTGCGAAATCATCCAAAAATAATGATACCACCAGCTATACTCATTTAAGTTTAAACTATGTATAGTAGTACTAATAACAAATACAATTTAAGTCCAGTGCTAAGTGATAAAATTTTTGTGTGAAAGCATTTTTGTATTTTTTTTTAACTAAACTGAGAAAAATGTCTTTGCCAGTTAGAATCATTTACTTTTGAACCTGAAGCGGAGTCTTTAAAAAATGGTTATCTGCAGCAGTTAACAGTTGATAATAAAACTGTTTAGCTAACAGAATGGTGACCATGCAGATAATAATCATATGCCCTAATGTTTGTACCACTGAAAAAGAGCATCTTGAAAAAAGAAGCTTAGGTTCTGGGCACATGTATGTATTACCCATAAAATTGTAGTAGACTTGGAAAATAAATAAATGTGATGCAAAATGTCTATGGAGATTCTCAGTCATCCAGGTCATGATTGTCCCAATGGTGCTTTTTCAAAGGGCAACTGGACTTCGCTTTTCCTTGAAGATGTTTCACTTCTCATCCAAGAAGCTTCTTCAGTTATGACTTCTGATTTCCCAGTAAGTAACTGGAAGGAGTCATAAATAAATGAAAGAGGTGTTCATAAATTCTAAGGAAAACAGAAGTAGGCAATTGAAGAGAAAGATAAAGGGCTTGTGACAGAGAGCATGGAGCCTACAAAGAAATCAAAACAGGAGACTTCGAAAAGTATGGGGAGGTTGTCTCACAGTGGAGAGAGAGAAATCCAATGAAACTTCATCCATGGAACTCTGGATGCAAGGGTCTTGACATAGGTAGCCTGTGGGACATGTTGCCATTGGGGAGAAAAGAGAGAAGCAGACATTTAGCCTGAAGGTACAACGGCAAATAAGAAAAAAAAATGTTCTACCTACTTGCAGGCAGCCTGAGGAGATCAAAGGTAGTAAGACATACAGTAAGGCTTCCTAGTTAAGAGAGATAAAAAATTATTTCTGGGGAGGGAAAGGCCACAGGATCATCTATTCAGCCACTGTGAAGAACATTTAATGCAAGTGTTAGATAAAATTGCTTGAATTTGCTAAGAGTTTGACTCTGACTGGGCAGTCAAGGTGAAGAAAGAACAGTATTACTTGGTTAGTTGGAAAGAGTTTGATTATATGACTCCTGAGGAAGTGAACAAGGTCATCTGTACTGTTAGCTAAGCTGGTTAAGCCAAGCTGCTCCTAGTTAGTAAAGGCCTTCCACTGGGTGAGTATAAATACTAAGGGAGATTACCTTGAGAAATATAGCCAAGAATCATTATATAAGTGAAGAGAAGTAAAATAGTCTTTAAATCCCAGGAAACAAGACAGTATTGTGTTTTTCTTGTATGTTTTCATATATTGTTTTTATTGTTTCTGTTTGCCACCTAGAGTCATTTGGAACCAGACTGTCTTACAAATACGATAAATAAACCATCCAACATATCTTTTTTAAAATTGAAATGAATGAATTAAAATAATTATTTATAATGAAAAACTGAGACAATTAGTGAAGGAGAAAAGGGGTGATAAATGAATAGAATAGAATTCTTTATTGGCCAAGTGTGATTGGACACACAAGGAATTTGTCTTTGGTGCATATGCTCTCAGTGTACATAAAAAGACAAGATACATTCGTCAAGAATCATAAGGTACAACACTTAATGATTGTCATAGGGTACAAATAAGCAATCAGGAAACAATCAATATTAATATAAATCGTAAGGATACAAGCAACAAGTTACAGTCCTACAGTCATAAGTGGGAGGAGATGGGTGATAGGAACGATGAGAAGACTAGTAGTAATAGTTATGAAGCCTTAGTGAATAGTTTGACAGTGTTGAGGGAATTATTTGTTTAGCAGAGTGATGGCATTCGGGGAAAAATGTTCTTGTGTCTAGTTGTTCTGGTGTGCAGTGCTCTATAGCGTCCTTTTGAGGGTAGGAGTTGAAACAATTTATGTCCAGGATGCGAGGGGTCAGTAAATATTTTCACGGCCCTCTTTTTGACTCGTGCAGTATACAGGTCCTCAATGGAAGGCAGGTTGGCAGTA
>QLTV01004237.1:515006-539014 GCA_003457575.1 Thermophis baileyi | reverse complement strand
CAAGTGTGTTCAGGTACCACTAGCTGATTGAGTTTAGTTAGAAGAATGTCTGGTATGATGGTATTGAATGCTGAACTAAAGTCTACAAAGAGGACCCTTGCGTAGGTCTTTGGAGATTCAAGATGTTGTAGGATGTAGTGCAGAGCCATATTAACAGCATCATCTGTCGATCTATTTGCTCGATATGCAAATTGCAGGGGGTCTAACAGTGGATCCGTGATGGTTTTCAAGTGGGACAGTACTAGCCTTTCAAAGGTTTTCATAACTACAGATGTTAGAGCAACTGGTCTGTAGTCATTCAGTTCCTTGATGGAGGGCTTCTTCGGCACTGGGATGATAGTGGAGCGTTTGAAGCAAAATCCCCATTTCCTCCCGATCAGCTGGGACTCGGGAGGCAGAGAATAGATGGGGGCGGGGCCAGTCAGAGGTGGTATTTACCGGTTCTCTGAACTACTCAAAATTTCCGCTACCGGTTCTCCGAACTACTCAAAATTTCCGCTACCAGTTCTCCAGAACTGGTCACCAGAACTGGTCAGAACCTGCTGAAACCCACCTCTGGTCCCAGGAGTTGTTCCTTCTCTGTCATGACACATCTCTTATGGAAAAGCATTTCCCTGGGGATCTAGATAGCCTGGACCTGCCAAACTTCCACAATAGGAAGAATATCCTTATTGTTCTCCTATAAAAAGGGAAAGGAAGAAAAAGTCAATGCAGAAAACAGACTGGATTTTTTTTTCAAGTGTTCCTGGAAAGTTATATGTATGAAAATTGGAAAAATTGGGGAACTGCAATGTGGGATTTTGCTTGTGGTGATGTTAAATTCTGATTATGCACATGGAAGTACATGTACTTTTGTATGGAGATTATGTCATATTTTTAACAAGAACTCAAATTATTTATAGCACCTGGAATGAGAAGCATGGCTCTGAATATTTCCCTTTGTTTTTCCCTGAGTGAACAATTAGAATAGAATAGAATAGAATAGAATTCTTTTATTGGCCAAGTGTGATTGGACACACAAGGAATTTGTCTTTGGTGCATATGCTCTCGGTGTACATAAAAAGACAAGATACATTCATCAAGAATCATAAGGTACAACACCTAATGATGGTCATAGGGTACAAATAAGCAATCAGGAAACAATCAGTATCAATATAAATTGTAAGGATACAAGCAACAAGTTACAGTCCTGCAGTCATAAGTGGGAGGAGATGGGTGATAGGAACAATGCAGTTCCTATCCTATAGGAACAATAGTAATGTAGCCTTAGTGAATAGTTTGAGAGTGGTGAGGGAATTATTTGTTTAGCAGAGTTATGGTGTTTGGGAAAATTCTTGTGTTTAGTTGTTCTGGTGTGCAGTGCTCTATAGTGTCGTTTTGAGGGTAGGAGTTGAAACAATTTATGTCCAGGATGCGAGGGGTCAGTAAATATTTTCACGGCCCTCTTTTTGACTCATGCAGTGTACAGGTCCTCAATGGAAGGCAGGTTGGCAGAACCAAACCAGACAAGACAGAAAACAGACTTCAGAGGATAATACAGTATAGATAGAGAAAAATAGAACAATAAGAGATTACTGAACATAGAAAAATGGATACAGAAAATGTAAATATATGCAAATATTGATGGAAAGGTTAAAGGTTTATTAAGAGGAATGAATGCTTGTCAAATGAAGCGAAAATTGTGGTGTGTAAGAGATGTTTCTGTCCAGGTTGTTATATGGAGGAGCTGAACATGTCAAGGGAAGATCATAGTGAGCCAACTGCAGTAGGAATCATTTACTTAAGAAGTAGTTATGGTCAAGAATGAGTGATGCTGAATGAATCTGGATTGAATACAAAACCACCTGGCTGAGAAAAAATACGATGAGATATTTTGGTCCTATAAAAGGAATGAGTGAGGATCAATAGAAGAGAATCAGGAAGTAAATGGGATTGGCATGACAGGGAATCAGAATGAAAGGAAATGTGTGAGGAACAGATGACAAACAGGTTTTGAAGCTATGGCAGGTAATGTTGATGAGCTCCCAGAAAGAAAGATGGAAAAGAAATTCATAAAACACAAGGTATGAAGTGATGTATGAATGTGATGGAAAAAAGACTGGTTTGTAAGAATCAAAGATATGGGAAAGGAGAATGAATGATCTCTTGCCTTTTTCTTATTCCTCTTCTGCCCATTTTCCTATGCCCTGCAAGGGAATAGCAGGGTATGTAGGAATGTACATAATTCAGCAAAGTTATAATTTTAGTTCCATGTCATTGAAAGCATGGACAGTTGTTTTTATTTATATATAAAACTGTTAAGTGGTAAATCTAATTCAGGGCTGTCAATCCTTTATTACAGGGGTCCTCAATCCTTGGGCCATGGATTGGTATCAGTCTGTGGCCTTTTAGGAACTGGGTCGCACAGCTGGAGGTGAGCGGCAGGCCAGCGAGTGAAGCTTCATCTGTATTTTCAGCCACTCCCCAGCATTAACATCAGATCATCAGGCATTAGACTCTCCACCTCAGATCATCAGGCATTAGACTGTCATAGGAGTGTGAACCTTAGTGTGAAATGCCCATGTGGGGGATCTGGTTGTGCATTCCTCCTCCTCTCTCCCCATGATCTGTGGAAAAATTGTCTTCCATGAAACTGGTCCCTGGTACCAAAAAGGTTGGGGACCACTGCTTTATTACATTAGGTTACCTTCTTTGAAACATCTTTGAGAAGCAGGTGTTACAAGATACATTACCTTTCTGAAGGATTTCCCTAAAGATCCTTGCCTTTTGACTTCTGCTGATTGGAGACATGAACCTACCCATTAAATTACAGAAAAACAGACTCCTATTACCTCTTTTTGTTCATTTTAAAACTTCTGTGCTGCAACTACTCCCTGAGATGACCAGAAATTAGTCCAGAAATTAGTTTATTTCAATGATGACACCAACACTTTGGAATTACTTCTCCTGGGGAGAAAGTAATCTTACTTTTGCTGATGGTCTTTCATTAACTAGTGAAAACAAGCTTTTCCAGTGGAGCTTTGAGGATTGATTATCACCTTTATAATTAGCTAGTTTCTTTTGTGTGCGTTTGTGGGTGCACCTTCAAGTCAGTGTTGACTGCCTGTGCAAATCCCTCCAGTTTTCTTAGCAAAGTTTTTCAGAAATGATTTGCCATTGTCTCTTTCCTTAGGGCTGAAAGAAAGTGACTTTCCCAAGGTCACCCAACAGGCTTTGGATCCAAGGCAGAACTAAAACTTACAGTTTCCTGGATTCTAGTCTGATGCCTTAACCACTATAACAAATTACTCCCTAACTAATTATTAGTATTTATTAATTTATTATAATTTGTTATTTTTGTTTTTTGAGATTTTTTTTACTTTAGTCTTGGGGTTTTTTTTTTGTTTTGTTTTTTTAGACATCATATTTACCATATATGTCTTAATTTTTTTAATTGTATATTATTTTCCCCTTATACACAGAAGTCAGGAAGGACAAACATAAGCAAAATCTTGGAGCCCCACAAATATGTTAGGCTCTCTAATTAACATGGTTAAGTTTGAGAATGAGCGAATATAATTCCATGGTGCCAGACTAGGAAAGTTGGCTATACATTTGTTTTTGCTGCTGTGGGCTAGATAAAATGAATCCAGCTTCATTAATAGGTTTGGTAGCATTAAGGGTGAAGAGACTGCAATTGAACATTGGAAGTCCTTGATTCATTGGATAATGACACATTAAAAGGTGACTTGGCACCAGGGTCTCTGTTGTTTTTAATCTATTTAGTTTTACAGATTTAATATGGTTTTATATGTTGCTTTAACTTTTGATTGGGAGCTGCCCAGCATTGGTTGGAAGACGGACAGCTGTATAAATGTTATAAATAAGTAATAGCAATAGCAGTTAGACTTATATACCACTCCATAGTGCTTTACAGCACTCTCTGAATGGTTTACAATGTCAGCATATTGCCCCCAACAATCTGGATCCTCATTTTACTGACTTCAGAAGGATGGAAGGCTGAGTCAAGCTTGAGCTAGTCTGGATTGAACTCAGGCTGTGGGCACAGTTAGCCTGCAATACTGCATTCTAACCACTGCAGCTCATAAATAAATAAATTCAGATTTCACCAGTTACAAGTATGAACAAAGCCAACGATTATTTTCTCAACCTAAATATCCCCAATCAGTCAACCAGCAGTAAACCCATGCCAGCTACTCATGTGTTCCTTTCCCAGGATCTTCTCTTTTATTTCCCTCTGCTCCACCTTGAATTCTGAAAGTCATAGAAATACCGATCATCGGAATGCTCTAAACATTGTATCATTATACTAACAAAAGGGGAGGTAGCAATAAGTACCTTGTTTTTTTCTTTTCTTTCTTTTGGCTGCTAATTGAATTTAAAATATGTTTTATTTATAATAAATATAATAAATATTTAAAAATATGGCATAAGGATTGGATATAAGGCTCTTTGGCTTCTAAAATACCCATTGCTATCACCAACCTTGTATATGATATTCTCACAGGAGCTGGAAAACGTCCGTATGATTAAGTCTAAACTGAATGCTGTCCTCCATTACCAAGTGCTAATAAACCACCCACTTAACAGTAGGGGAATTTTCATCAAGCTTGAATACCTCTTCAACTTTATATATATATATATATAATGGTATATGCTAATATATTATTTCAAAGTGTTCAGGAGTCAAACCATAAAGCTAGACATTATTCCAGACTTATCCAAGGGGATATAAATTAGTTAGGAAGGTTTCATACAAGCTGTTCTTGTTAACCCTAAGTCCCCGCAGATTGTCCTCCAGTTTGGAACTTCTAAAATTCGATGAAGTTCAATTGGATTATGCAAAAGCACCACAGGAAAAAAAAATCTCCTGGGATCTCTAACAAGACTGCTATCCTTAATTAAATAATTCGTTCAAGTTAATGAATGCTTCTGGCAATATTATAACTGACCCCAGCACCCAGACTTCTTATTTATTTATTTACTTGTTCATTAGATTTATATGTTGACTTTCCTTCAGGAGTTAAAAATGGACATTGTGCTTTCTCTTCCCATTTTTCTTCATAGAAGCAGCCTGTGAAGTGTAGCGGAGAGAGAATGACTCAAGGAACATTCAGAGCTGAGACTTCAGTCTGACTTGCCCAGTTATTGCCCATGATTCAGGCTCTACAATGTTCTATTTTTATTTTTATTTTTATTGAGTGAACAGCCACACATTTGGAGAGGAGTTCAGGATTAAGCCCATTTTTTTCTTATGCTGATGGATCCACTGGGGGTGGGGATCGGCAGGAAGTCAAAAAACTCAATAGTGCAACCACGATCATGTGATCAAAATCATTACCTGAGGGCAGGACAAGAAGCAATGGATGGAAACTAATCAAGGAGAGGAGCAACCTAGAACTAAGAAGAAATTTCCTGACAGTTAGAACAATTAACAGTGGAACAACTTGCCTCCAGAAGTTGTGAGTGCTCCAACACTAGAAGTTTTTAAGAGGAGATTGGACAATCATTTGTCTGAAATGGTATGAGTTTCCTGCCTGAGCAGGGGGTTGGACTAGTAGATCTCCTAGGTCCCTTCCAACTATGTTATTCTATTCTATTCTATTCTATTCTATTCTATTCTATTCTATTCTATTCTATTCTATTCTATTCTTTGTTATGTATGTTGCAACATGTATAAAGAAGGTGGAGCTTGGATCTCATGGTTGTGGTTGTCATCTTGACTTTTTTGAAGCCCTCTTTGCAGGCATCTCTGGTGTCTACTGACATTAATCTATATAGATGTCTGTTCTATATGTGAAGAGACATTTGTGCAGAACTGGATATGCAGGATTTCCCACCCATTTTAATCCTGTAACACTGTAGTCAGTTTTTCATATAATTCATATGTGAATATTTATGGAGACCCCATTAACTTAAGATAGGATTGTTAGCATTGGTGAAAGTTTGGCAAACAGGAATGAAAGAACTATAGCTAATGGATATCCGCCTATTGTCTCAAAATATTTCTTTGATCTCTTCACTACCACAAAAGAGAATCAACTTGGCTTGATCATCCTAATCTTAATTACAATTCCATTCATAATTTAGATATATAGCAATCATTCTAAGCAAAATATAAATGAATTTCAAAAGTATATTGGCTATCAATCATGTTTCTTTTTTCTCCCTTATTTTAGAAGAAGAACACGGCTCAATGCACACTGATATTATTTGTTGTAAATTAAGTAGTGGTAACATTTCCTCCTATTCAGGTGTTTTTATTGAGTCAACAATATTGAATCATCAAATTTTCCCATATTCACTTGAGCCTGTTTCCTGTTTCCTTTTTTAAAAAAAAATTAACAAGAGTTTCACAGATGTTCTTTTTAATTAAAAATTGTTTTCCAGAAAAACATTTTATATTTCCTGGATTTGCTACTTGACTGGAAACCACAGCTGATCCCAGCAAGTAAACTTGTATTTATAACCTTTATGTTAAGTCCTATTTAAATAGTGCAATGCACATTCATTGTTGCAAAAAAAATTAGCTTGTTTTATGATGAAACTCTTCTGTATAGTTAGAAATGGGGGAATGCTGAATAAAGACAAATAAGCATAAAATCATTCTAGTTAATTGTCTAAAAGGGGATTAATCTTTTCTGTATGGGAGTGCATTTGTTTTTTTGACAGTTTGGTAAAGCTTCTAACCTCAATACCAGGGAAGATTCTGGAAAAGATAATCAAGCAACGAATCAGCAAACACCTAGAAGCAAACAAAGTAATAACCAAAAGCCAACATGGGTTTGTCAAAAACAGATCATGCCAGACTAATCTTATTGCATTCTTTGACAAAGTGACAAAATTAGTGGACCAAAGGAATACTGTTGATATAATTTACTTGGACTTCAGTAAGGCATTTGATAAAGTAGACCATAACCTACTACTAGATAAAGTAGAAAAATGTGGGTTCCATCACCACCAGATGGATTCATAACTGGCTGACCAACTGCACTCAACGTGTAGTCCTCAATGGAACTGCATCTACATGGAATAATCAGGACTTTTTTCTTCTCAGCTCTCTTCTGGACACCAGAACAGCTTGTTCTGATGAAAAAGAAACACCATAAATAAGTAAAGCAGTAAGAACATGGAGGGTGAAGCAGTCTGCACTCAGATGTTATTCTTGTAATAAAGGATCTTGGAGTCCTGGTGGACAACCATTTAAATATGACCCAGCAATGTGCAGCAGCTGCCAAAAAAGCCAACACAGTTCTAGGCTGTATAAACAGAGGGATAGAATCAAGATCACGTGAAGTGTTAATGCCACTTTATAATGCCTTGGTAACAGAGGTGGGTTCCTGCCGGTTTGGACGGGTTCTTTAGAACCGGTAGCGGGAATTTCCCCCCGCTCGCCAAACCGGCAGTGATGGCCAGCTGGACATGCCCCTGAACCGGCTTTCTCGGCAGCGCCATAGGCGGCGCCATCTTGTTTTTTGCTTCTGCACATGCACAGAAGCTGTTTTTTTGCTTCTGTGCTTGTGCAGAAGCTGGGTTTTTAGCACTGCGCATGCGCACCCACCCACACGAAGCATGCGCCCACCCATGTGAAGCGTGCGCCCACCCACGTGGCGCATGAGGAAGCGAACCGGCAGCGAGGTAAGCCAGAACCCACCCCTGCTTGGTAAGGCCACACTTGGAATACTGCATTCAGTTTTGGTCACCACGATGTAAAAAAGATGTTGAGACTCTAGAAAGAGTGCAGAGAAGAGCAACAAAGATGATTAAGGGACTAGAGGCTAAAACATATGAAGAACGGTTGCAGGAATTGTGTATGTCTAGTTTAATGAAAAGAAGGACTAGGGGAGACATGATAGCAGTGTTCCAATATCTCAGGGGCTGCCACAAAGAAGAGGGAGTCAAGCTATTCTCCAAAGCAC
This sequence comes from Thermophis baileyi, assembly GCA_003457575.1. NCBI lineage: Eukaryota > Metazoa > Chordata > Lepidosauria > Squamata > Dipsadidae > Thermophis > Thermophis baileyi. The sequence continues at coordinate 531,095 of QLTV01004237.1, read as the reverse complement.
CTGAGGGTAGGACAAGAAGCAATGGGTGGAAACTAATCAAGGAGAGAAACGATTTAGAACTAAGGAGACATTTCCTGACAGAACAATTAATCAGTGGAACAACTTGCCTCCAGAAGTTGTGAATGCTCCAACACTGGAAGTTTTTAAGAAGATGTTGGATAGCCATTTGTCTGAAGTGGTGTAGGGTTTCCTGCCTAAGCAGGCGGTTGGACTAGAAGACCTCCAAGGTCCCTTCCAACTCTGTTATTCTATTCTATTCTGGATTAAGAACAGTTACCACTGGTGGGTTGAATTGCATTTTACTGATCATTCAGTAGGGAAAAAAAACCATTCTGAAAAGAAGTTTGTTGTGGACCTCTGTTCTGTCTCTTTGACCTTTGTTCACAGTCATTGCCAATCATCTGACTATCCTCCAACATAATGACAAAATCTAATGCATTTTATATACATTGAGACTGCCATTGGACCGTGTCAAAATAAAGAGAAAGCACGCTATAGAGTTAGTACATCTAAAGATGTACTAACTCACCTACTGTATATGCTGGGGACAAAATGAAGGCAACTTCACGGGGAGAGTTTTAAAAAAATGGATTACTAGAGCATATTTATGATATGGTTATGTATTGAAGAGCCTATAATTGTAACTGGATATAACTGGCATTCACTGGGCTCAGTGAATAAGTACAAAGTGTCCCCATTCCTGAATTTTTATTTCAATTTTTTAATACTCTATGGCTTGGCTAGCTGGCTTGGTTTCTGCTCATCAGTGTTGCTTGTGTAAGTTCTGAAGACATTCTACTGAGTTCTAGTTCATTTCAAAAAAATTAAATGTTATTTAAAAAATAACATTTTATTTTTAGAAAGGAAGACACAATTCAAAATAATGTTACAAAATAAGTTTGAGGTCTTCCTTCCAATTAAATCTCATATATGTTAAGAGTGAAGACAGTCTTTTTCATGCCTTCTTCTGTATTAGTTAGTTGTTTGAGGAATTGTGCTTCAAGTACATTTGAATTTTCAGACTGCAAAGGCAGTGTTATATACTAATAGATATAGCCTATCAATAAAGGCTAATAGCGCTTTAGCTTCGAACTCCCAGGATCTTCTCTGGATAGTTTGCATTTTTCTTCTCTAGTTAAAGCAGAGGTCTTCAAATTTGGCAACTTTAAGACTTGTGGACTTCAACTCCCAGAATTCTCCAGCCAGCTGGCTGGAGAATTCTGGGAGTTGAGGTCCACAAGTCTTAAAGTTGCCAAGTTTGGGGACCCCTGAGTTAAAGCAAAGAAGGCTTTGTTATCAGCTTCTTGTTCTAAGCATCAACATATCCAGAGGTGAGTTCCTACCGGTTCGGACTGGTTCACCCGAACCAGTAGCGACCCGCTGGTGATGTCATGGTGACATCACGGAACCGGTTATGTCAGTGCCGGTCCGTGGGCGCCACCATATTTTTTGGGGAAATTATTATTATTTTTTGGGGGAATTTTTTTCCAGGTTTTTTTTCTTCTGCACATGCGCAGAAGCTGAATTTCCGGCACTGCACATGCGTCGCCATCTTGTTTTCAGCTTTTTTTTCCCCATGCGGCATGGCCACGCAGCATGGGAGGAAGCGAACTGGCAGCGAGGTAAGTTAGAACCCACCCCTGAACGTAGCTAGTTCTGTGGGGAATTGGAAATTGGTTCATGGCTCCTAAACATTTCTTCCATTTGCTGCTCTGTGCTCTGGAGAGAGAAATTTGTACTGGGTCTCCATCTGGTTTTATTATAAAGCATAAATTATTAAAAATAAACTAAAAAATTGATAAAACTATTTTTATAGTAGAAGAAACGCGTGTATTGGCTAGAGCAAGAAGAATAATTAGAACAGAATTCTATATGGTACCGTTTGGCATGGAGTACCTGAAGAAAACTTTGAGACTATGTTTGTATATACACTAATAAATTGTAATAATTCATGTTTTTTTCTAGAATATTGATATGCTTCACAAATTACCAGAGTTGGTATATCTCATATGCTTTTTTAAAAAACATATCTCTAAAAAATTTCACCAATGAAAGAATGTTGTAACTTCAAATATTCACTAAACGAATGTTTGTAAATCAAGGACTACCTGTAGACTTGTTTGTGGTCACTACTGTGATGTTTACACAGCAATAGAATTGTATACACATTAGTACTCATGCTTTTTCTATGGTAAACTGAAGATCCAAGTTTTCCCCTCCAACAACAAATCTATGAAATAGGTTGGACCAAATTACAACGGTTAAGTCAAACCACCCACTATTTCTAGAGTAGATCGGAGTCTGGCTTTTCCCTCTTAATCCAGCACATCTTATCACATTGACTCTGCAAATTTCTAATCAAATGAGTCCATTCATTTTTGTGGTCCTTTATTACCAGGAATGGGGACAGCTGTTTGTAAGATACTCAGTTTCAGACAGCATAGCTTGTTCTACCTTCTATGCTATTCACCTTGAATCAAAACACAGACAGGCTCCTTTGCTTCAGGCAAGAAAATGTCTTGAACTCACCCAGGGCCTTTGTGATGTTTACTAGTCTCCAGATCTTCCTGATTGGAGTTTTAGCCAGCCTTCATATATATAAAAGGTTAGGGTTTGTGCGATTATGTCTTTTTGGCAGTATTCGGTTAGTGGAGGGATGTCTAAATCTGCTAGGTCTCTTTGGGTACCCTTCACACCATGGTCACCATGTGAACAGCATGCTAATATGAGTGTGTTTCGGAAATGTTCCATACCCTTCTCTGTAAAGGGTAGAAGCCCTTAAGGGGATAGTGGGAAGGAACAGTGAACGAATAGTCTTGCAATGAATTCTAATGTGCTGTACTTAAAAGATATTGGAGTGTCTAAATGTGGACATAACTTGAAAATAAAATGGCCTGTGTTAAGAGAGGTATTGCAATCTACTTAACAGCCAGGAGTCTGAACTCTCTGGGTTTTTTTAATTATTATTATGGAACTCATTCCATGCACAGCAGGCTTTTCTGGCAAAGGACACCTTGCTCTCTTCTTTCTTACGGCACATGTAGGGTAATCTACATAATATGGATAATCAGTCTGGGGTATTATATTTTATTCTTTACTTCATCTAGAGAAAAAAGAAAGGGCTCTACTGCATAGAAATAGTTGCACACGAGAATGAAGGAGACTGAGCTTGGACCATCTCTTTCTTTCCATCAAATCATCACGTATAGATAAAGTAGCTGCTTAGACATTTCAATTCAGCAGCAGCCCTTGCTAAAAGATATACTCCTGAACATATGCTGAATGCTGAAAGCATACTGAGTAATTAAGTAAAACATCATATTAAAAAAAAAAGCAAGTGTTGTCTGAGATGTAGAATATGGGCTTAGCCCAGCTATCAATGAGTTAGAGCAGACATTTATTGCATTTGATGTTTATTTAGAAATACATGAAGATAGAAAAGCCCAATTGCTACAACCCAGGTGGGATGAACTACAGCCAGGTGAAGAAGAGTCTCAGGGACAGCATGAGAAGACCCTCTTTCTCATGTCTTTCTCTCCATCCCCACAGCTCAGAGATGATACCATCTCCAGTAGAGTCAAGGTGTATGGTAGAATTAATGCCCAACGTGGGACTCCCCAGAGCTGTTAATCAGTAGTTTTCAAAATTTCTAGTCAGCAAACTTTGTGAACTTTGGATAGGTATTCTAGAAGTTGGTAGCTGGAGAAGTTTAGCTTATTTGGGGCTTGCTGGCCTGACAGAACGAAAACGAGGCTTGAGTTTAAACAGGAACGTTTATTTCTCCACTTCAGCACCAAGCTTCCACTCAGCAAATGGACAGCAACCAGACTTTGACAGCTCCTTTTATAGTCGAGCTGTCAAACTGTCAACCAATAGGAATGCTTTATTTTCCCGCTAGCCGGCTGCTTGCGCTTTATCCAATAGGGCTTCAGCAAGCAGCTGGCTTGGCTTCTAGGCGAGCTTAGCGGGTCGTAAGTCGAGGACTTTGCAAAAGCACAAGAAGTAGGCTTGGCTTTCTTGGCGGGGTCGTAAGTCAAGGACTTAACACTTTGATTCTCCAATCATCTGTTCTACTTACAAATCTTGTTAAGGTCTTTAATACAACACAGTCCTTTCAACAGTTCCAAGGAGGCTCCACACCCATTTGCACTATTCAGGTGACCCTGATGACACAGATAAACCTCCAAGTGCTTCAATGACCCACTAAAAGGATGCAAATGACCAGCTGTCTGCAAGGAGTATAAATCCTTCCATTCTCCACCATCCAGTCAGAGCTGAAGAAGCTTCTCGGATGAGAAGCAAAATGTCTTCAAAGAAAAACCAGAAAGCCCAGTTGCCTCTTGAAAAAGCACTTTTGGGACATCCTGGAAAGAGACACTTCTGATCTTTGACCTCCTCCTTGTTCCAGAATATCTTTTTACAATTAAATCCAAAGCATTGTGTATACTTAATAGAATCCCTACTCATTTTAACAACGTTATACACATCCAAGTGGAATATTTCTTTTACTAAATACATTTTTAGCACATCATCTTCTCTGCTTGCCTGGAAATAACGATCTCTAAAGGCTCTTCCAGGCATTAATCATGTGAAGGATTCCAGTATAGGAGCCCATGGTCATTCCTGAGGGTCATTCAGTGTCTCTAGCCTGATCTCTGATATTAACAGGAAGAAATTATTATTTATTTAAAGGCATCAAGAATGCAGTTGAGCCAGGGGTGGGTTCTAACTTACCTCGCCACCAGTTTGCTTCCTCCCGCACCACGTGGGCACGTGCACATTGCGTGCCACGTGGGCGCACATGTGCAGTGCCGAAAACCCAGCTTCTGCACATGCGCAGAAGCAAAAAAACAGCTTCTGCGCATGCGCAGAAGCCAAAAACAAAATGGCGGCACCTATGGTGGCACCGAGAGACCCAGTTCATGGGTGTGGCCAACCGGCCATCGCTCCCAGTTCGGCGAGTGAGAGGAAATTCCCGCTACCAGTTCTATAGATCCGGTCCGAACCGGGAGCAACCCACCTCTGAGTTGAGCATAATGGGGGGAAGCATGTTTGAAATAGAAGATGATAATTTCTTCTTCTCTGTTTCTTATACTTTTTGTCTACATGAACAGTAATTGTGTGGAAAAAGTGGCACCATATAATGAGGCACAACTAACACAAATCACAGGAGTGTAAGAATGCTTTTATATGACACTTGTTGGTAGTAGGCTTAACCCTAACCCTAATCCTACCCCCCAAAAAGGGGCCTAATTTGCTCAGGCCTTAGTTTAGCCTTGGTTTGGGGAATCCTATGTGCATAAAGAGCCTCTCTGCTAAAGACATGTCTCCTCAGTGCAAGGATGAGGAGAAGATAACAGCAAAAATGGCGTTAGGATCATGAAAATGCCTTGCTTACCTAGACACCCTAACACAAAGTGCCTAATACAAGGTTGGGTTATACTGTTTGTGCATATTACAGGATAGGAAAATATATTATTATCATTCCAAAATTCAAGAATAATAAATGGGATCATGTTGTTCAATGCTCTCCTGTGTAAGTATGTTTTGTGAGTAATAAACAAGCCTATTAAATAGAAAAATGTAAATGAAGTGTCCCAGAATGGGGCTTACAAACTGAGGTGAGACATTCATGAGGCTAACAGCTTTATTAAGCTAACAGTGACAGCTAACAAGGCGGCTGCTTGGCTAACACAGCAGCAGCACACCCAGCACTTTGACAGTTCTTTTATACTCGGCACCGGCTGCGTCTCGACCAATCAGGGCGTTCCTGGCTCCCGCGTCAGGCGCGGACTGCATTGGAAACAGGACGCAGCACTCCTCCATCATTAGATGGCGCACTCGTAGTCCTGAAGATAGGCCGGGTGTCGTCTGATCCTCTCGGATCTGCGAAGCCCTCCACTCAAAGTTGGATTAGGTGTTTATGCCAAAGAGGCCTCTGGAACCACTGAGGATTGTTCTCTGTCTTCGGAGGTCACTGGCAATGCTGGAATATGGTCGCTCTCCTGGGGTAAGTCTTTTCTTTCTGCTATTTCGTCGCCTTCGTTGTCTCCCGTCTCTGCTCCAAAGTTGTTACCTGCAAATAGACCTTTTTCTGGAAGACTGGGGGTGTCTTCCGATGCTTGTAAGGGTGCCTTGGGACCCCAACGATCCCGTAATTGATCTATGTGGCGCCGCCACATTCGCCCATCCTCAAGGATTAACCTATAGGATCTGGGGCCTATTATTTCTATTATTTGTCCTGCTAACCATAAGGGATGGCCTGAATAATTTCTAGCATATATTAAATCCCCTTTTTGGAACTCTTTGATCTTAGTTGTGGAGTCCCAGGGTTTTTGAGGGGAGTAATTGGGATGCAATCTGTCCAGGCTTGTCTTTATTCTTCGGCCCATTAGTAGTTCAGCAGGACTTTGGTTGGTTTCAGGACATGGGGTGGCATGCTGCATTAGTAGGTATTTTGCTATTTTTGTGTGCCAGTCCCCTGGCCCATTCTAGCTAAGGCCTCCTTAACTGAATGCACTGTTCTTTCTACCAGTCCATTGCTGGAAGGGTGAAAAGGAGCTGTTAAAATGTGTCATATGCCCTGCCCTGCCCTGCCAGATATAGTTCAAATGGTCCTGCTGTCAATTGCAGGCCATTATCAGGTACTACTGTATCGGTTATACCATGGGTAGCAAAGAGAGAACGTAGGGCTCTGATTAGAGCTTCAGAAGTGGTGGAAGCCATCAGCTTCATTTCCACCCACTTTGAGTATGCATCTACCACTACTAACAACATCTGACCATGTACTGGGCCTGCAAAATCTATGTGAATATGAAACCAGGGGACCCTAGGTCTTTCCCACTCTGTGGGGTGGGCTCTGGGAGGATTTGCTCTGGATTCCTGACACTTTTGGCAACTTGAGACCCATTCAGTAATAGCCAGGTCCATTTTGGGCCACCACATGTAGCTTCAACCCAGCGCCTTCATACGCACTATTCCCGGGTGGCGTCATGTAACGCTGTTATTACCTGTCTCCTCAATGGGCCTGGAATTACCACTCTACTGCCCCACAGCAAACACCCCCTCATGGTGGACAGCTCATGCTTCCTTGTTTTGTAAGGTTGAAATTCATCCCCTATTGGCCCGGAGGGCCAGCCTCTCTTGACCCAGTCCATGACCAGGAAAATTTCCCTGTCTTTTGCAGAGTGTATAGTTACTTCAGCTGCAGTCAAGGGGCACTGCAGGTCCTCAATAAGCAGCACCGTGTGTGCGGGCGCTGGGTCCTCCACTTCAATAGGCAAGGGGCATCTACTCAAAGCATCAGCATGGCTAAGGTGTCACCCTGTACGATGTATTAATGAATAATAATAAGCAGCCAGGAATACAGTCCATCTGGTCATACGTGGCAAAAGGACTTGTGGGGTTTGGTGGTCTCCTGAGAGTAACCCCAGTAACGGTTTATGGTCTGTAACTAGGGTAAAGTTTCGACCATACAAATACTCATGAAATCTTTTAACCCCCGTGACCAGGGCTAGAGCCTCTTTGTCAATTTGCCCGTAGTTCTTTTCAGTCTTTGACATAGTTCATGAAAAGAAGGCAATAGGTGCTTCCACTCCTGTTGGTAGTTTATGGCTCAGAACAGCACCTACGCCATAAGGGGAGGCATCACATGCCAGTACTACAAGTAATAGTTCATTATATTGAAGCAATAGACTTTGTGACGTCAGGAAGCTTTTCACTGCCTTGAAGGTAGCTGTTTCCCTTGTGCCCCATTGCCATGGATGTTTAGAATCCAGCAGTCTATGCAGAAGTTCAGCTATTGAAGCCTTGTGGGGCAGGAATAAGCTGTAAAAATTTATGAGTCCCAAAAACGCTTGCAGTTCTGTCTTGTTTTTGGGCATTGAGGCCTTATGTGTGGCCTTCACCTTTGTCTTGGTAGGATGGAGGCCTGAGGCATCTATTCTATAACCCAGGAACTCTACCTCTTGTACTAATAATTTGCATTTTTCGCATTTTAATTTAAGGCCTGCTTTTTGAAATTTTAGTAAAACAGCTCTGAGGCATTCTGTAAGTTGGGCTAGGTTGGAAGCAGACACCAGTATGTCATCGAAATATGGGACAACACCCAGGATGCCTGGAGTAATCTTTCCATCAAGCTTTGGAATATTCCAGGGGCCACACTGACACCGAACTGTAATCTATGGCATTTGAACGCACCCGCTGTAGTTTCATCCACAGGAATTTTTTGGTAAGCTTGCGTTAAGTCCAATTTGGCAAAAAAATTCCCTTCCCCCAGGGAGTGCAGTAAGTGCTGGACTACAGGCACCAGATAAGCACTGTTCTGAAGTGCTCTATTAAGTGTGCATTTATAGTCCGCACAGATTCTGACAGATCCATCTGGTTTTACAGGTGTGACAATCGGTGTTTCCCACTTTGTGTGGTCTATTGCCTCAAGGATACCCTGAGCTAATAGTTTATCTAAGGCCTCGTCTACCTTAGCTCTAAGGGCAAATGGCACTCGCCTGGGTTTCAATCAGATGGGTGCTACCTGGGGATCAAGATTAAAAGAAAGGGGTTTGCTTGTGTACTTAGCCAGGCCATCATAGAAGACTGTTGCAAATTCCTGGATAAGCTGGGACATGTCTGGTTCATTGATGTTGTGGATGCTGGAGATAGAAAGGCCTAGAGGGTCAAACCAGTCGAGCCCTAAAAGGCTTGGTTGGGACTCTTCTACTATGATGAGGGGAAGCCACCCTGTGAACTTTTCAAATTGAATGTGAAATTGGCTGGTACCAAGGATAGGAATGTGCCTTCCTTGGTAATCCCTGAGCCTAATAGGACATGACTTAATTACCTTTTTAGAAATTTTAGGAACCAACTGCTTGATGGTACTCCAGGACATCAGGGACATGGATGACCCTGTGTCTACCTCCATTTTACATGGGGATCCCTCTAATTTAACATTAACAAAAAAATTTCTTAAGACTACTATTTGCTTGCCCAATTATGGATTCTGGGGGGTATCTATCTTTAGTAATGGTATAGCAGTCTTCTCCCCTGTTTGAATTTTTGAAGGGAGTTTTCCTAAGTAAGGGTGTTCTGGCTGCAGGTCTCATGGTGGGTTGAGGAGCTCTGCAGACTCTTGCCAGGTGTCCTTTCTGTCCACACCGGAGGCAATCTGTGTTTCTGAACTTGCAGGCAGTTCATGGGTGATTCCCCCCGCAGCTGAAACAAGCATTTTGGAAGGTTGGCTTTTCTTTGTTGTCATTGTTGCTTGTCAGCAGCTTAAAGCGGTGAACTACTTCTCCTCCTCCTCTTGGGTCTCCTTCTATGTCTACTGTTTCAGAATGGATTGCCTCAGTTTTGGCGGCAGACCCTGAGGTATTCATTTGCTGGATTTCTGTAGCTGATTTGTTGGACAGCTCTGCAGCCCTAGCTTCATCTATTGCTAATTGTAATGGCAGCTCCATTTTGGTCAGTAGGTGGTGCTGCAAACTAAGATCTCTAATGCCACAGACAAGCCTGTCACGTAAGGCATTGTCTAAATTCTCAAACTCACAATATAGAGCTGTGGCTCTTAGTGAGGAGAGGTATTGGTTGATCATTTCTCCCTCTTTTTGGTTCCTATGATAAAAGGCATGTCACCTAGCTATCATAGAGGGCATAATGGTTACCTAATTTTTCTTTTATTACCTCCCAAGCCACAGTATGTACTTTCTGAGGGGCCAGTAAGTTCCTAGCTGTTTCGAATACCTCATTCCCGCAGAAACTTAGAAAGTAAGCCTTCTTTCTATCGTTAGAGATCTCTGTATATTCGTTGGCTAATAAGAAGCATTCGAACTTCTCTAAGTAAGTGTCCCAGGATTCAGTTGCGGGTTTGAATGCGGCAAAAACTGGAAGGGCGGCCATTCTCCTCAGTCTCAGGGACCTAGTTGTATCGTAGTGTGGTAGGGTGACTTATCGTCGCTTGACTTCAGCTCTTGAAGTGACAGCTCTCTTAGTGACTCGCTCCGTGATCAGCTCTCGTCTTGCGCCTCAGTTTGGGGACTAATCCCACCTTCGTTGCCAGTTGAAGCATCCCGGAATGGGGCTTACAAACTGAGGCGAGACATTCGTGAGGCTAACAGCTTTATTAAGCTAACAGTGACAGCTAACAAGGTGGCTGCTTGGCTAACACAGCAGCAGAACGCTCGCCACTTTGACAGTTCTTTTATACTCGGCGCCAGCTGTGTCTCGACCAATCAGGGTGCTCCTGGCTCCCGCATCAGGCGCGGACTGCATTGGAAACAGGACGCAGCAGTAAAGGCCTACTTCCATGGATTTTGTAAAATGACAAAGACAGTAGAAACCAGAATTTTACCACTAAATTTTACATAGTGTATGGATGAGCTCCCAATTATGTCAAACATGGCTCTCATGGAATCTTCTTCTGCATATTATAGCAAGTATATTTTTCATTATTTAAGATATAAGAGTCGCGGTGGCGCAGTGGTTAGAGTGCAGTACTGCAGGCTACTTCTGCTGATCACCGGCTGCCAGCAGTTTGGCAGATCGAATCTCACCAGGCTCAAGGTTGACTCAGCTTTCCATCCTTCCGAGGTCGGTAAAATGAGGACCCAGATTGTTGGGGGCAATATGCTGACTTTGTAAACCGCTTAGAGAGTGCTGTAAAGCACTATGAAGCGGTATATAAATCTAATTGCTATTGCTATTGCTATTATTTAACTTCCTTTTAAAAGCAGCATTTCTCCCCATCTCACCCCAGACCTCATTTGCAAGTACCTATTTCTATATCCATATGTCAAATTCCTATTTGTGGTTTCACACCTCTGTAGCACAAAATAATTTCATTAAAGGATTTGGTATAAGAGCATACAGAAAACAGAATGGAATTTACATCATGTTTATGTTCATACTGCTATTTTTATGTAATATCCCTGAGGATTTCATTAGCTGGATCCTGAATTCTTCATCCGGATCATTTATAAAAGTGTTTAATAAAACCGCACTTAACTTGAAGCTCTAGGATGTCCATTGGATAACTTTTCCCAAAGTATTGACCTTTATTTGTTTATTTAAAGTTCAGAGAGCAATTTTAAGTATGAATTACCCTCCACCTGTTGTTAACACAGAGCCTTTTTTCTGTCATTAACCTTGCAATCTGACTTCAGAATGATTAGGTTAATGGCGTATGATTTGTTCCCCATAAATCTACGTAGTTAATTTTTCATGGCTCCATTTTCTTAGAGATTCATGTAGGTCTTTTTGATTTAATGATGATAGCGCCAGCAGCCAATCATAATGGGATGCCAATTTCAGAGTATACTTGATTTGTTGCCCTTAGAGAATGAAAGACATCAAGGAGAAAAGCAGATGCAATTTTTCTTTTTGGTTGAATATTTATTTAAATAAAAAGGAATGCAGCAGTTTCAGAGAGAGTACAATGATTTAATCTGAACAAAGCTAATTTAGACATGGGGCATAGAACCAAATCTGTGGAGTTCATTTTATGGCACTTTCTGGGATAAGGTTTAGTGCAGTGGTTCTCAACCTTTCTAATGCCGCGAACCCCCCCCCCGCGACCCCCCCCGGACACCGCCATTTGGGTTCTTTTACCCTCTGCGCATGCGCAAAGTGTTCTGCACATGCGCAGAGGGTAAAAAAAACCAAATGGCAGCGTCCGGGCAGGTGGGCGAAGTCTCCCGCTTCTGTAGCTACCGGCTGTCCGGCAACCCGCAGGCACAGCCGAACCGGGAGCATTTCACCCCTGCAGTGACGGTGGCACCATGATGGCGGGCTAATGCACGCAGTGACCCCTGTGAAATGGTCATTCGACCCCCAAAGGGGTCGCGACCCACAGCTTGAGAACCGCTGGTTTAGTGCAATTTAGAAGGTATGACACTCTGGGATTATTGGAGCAATCTGTGCATGTAGGGCAGATGTCAAAGTTTAATGAAAATGTCATAAGAATCAACAATCCTGGTCTGAAAAGAGTTCTGATTGAATGATAGAAGATCAATAATCATACTCACCGCCAGATAGGTGAAAAAAAAACAGTAAGAAGCAGATTCTATATTAGGTGAGAATTTTCTTGTTCCCTTTACTTTTAGAGTTCTTTGTAATCCCTGTCTATGGTTCAAGAAGTCTAGAACAAAGCACTTAAGGAGCTATCCCTAACTTATTCTAATAGGCACACCAAGTTCTTGTCCCTCCAATTAGACCATCAGAATAAGGGAAAGGTCTGGCAGATCCATCATAGCATGCCTTGCAGTCGGTCCCACAGATTGCTACTTTTGATGGCTCAGCCTCCTGAGCTGATTCTTCAGAATGCGTTCTGTAGAACTACTAAATATTTATTGACAATGCTTCTGTTTTCCAGGCTGGTGAAAACTTTGGGGAGTAGCATTGTATCAAAGATCACAATTCATCTGCAGGGACCCAGATAAGAGGAGGTAAACTCTGATGTCTTCTAATAAGCATTCCCCATATGAAATACACATGAAACTTTTATTTGTTTGAAATGCTCTTTTGAAAGCAATAAAATATAGTTTTTCAGGGAACCAAATGCCAAATTTATAAAGACAGACCTGGGTATGAAGATTCGTTCAATTCGTAGGGCATTGTGTGAAAGTGGGATTGTTTTCAGAATGCAATGTGGGTGCTGGAGGGGTTGGCAGATAAGCTTTTAAGAGGAAAAATGAAGCACATCAAATCTAAATATGATATCCAAATTTTTATAATGGAATCTACTAACAGATTTTTTTTTCTTTTACATTCTACTCTGGAAATGATTCATATGCAACATATAATGCTGCTTTCAGTTAATCAAGCTGCAGCAATATTTATGTTCTCTCTATGATGCAATATGGACTTTTTAGACCACTTTTAGAAAATAACCATGTCCTCAAATCATAATAGTCTCACAATATTTGTTTAAATGTACAAGGAGATTAAACTATTGCTTCACAGCCAGCAGGGGGAGCACTAAACATTATTTTGGGGAACTAAATAAAAGTTGGGTGTCTTTAAAGAGTTGTGTTTCTGTTATCAAGTTGATCTGTTTGTTGTGGTTGATGCTGTTAAAAATTTTGGTGATAACAATATTAGTATTATAAGAAGGAACAATATTCCTTTGTGAAAGCATGGCTGACTGCAGCAACTGGAAAGTGGGCTTGGGAATAAGATCAAAATGAAATCATGATACTGGGAGTCACATTATGCTTTATGGTGATTAGGTTTTGGGAGGAGGAGCAGGGGTACTGCCGTGTCCATTCCTGAGCATACCCATTCAACAGAGTAGCTTCTTCCTCAAAGTTTGGAGGTAGGGGATAGGTAGCATTACAGAATTCAATCTCCTTGGGTCATTAGGTGGTCACAAGTCCTTCCATGGATCTGTATGACAAAGATACCAGTGTTTTGTGGGTTAAAACCTCTTATAGTCTCTAATCCTAACACAACATGAAATCATTACATACCTAGAGGTATGTAAAGAATTCTTAGATTCTTATCTACCCTAAGAGATACGTAGTCTTCTAGAGAATTGTTCTAATCTAGTTCTGTTGGAACTCAAGTGCTGCCCTGAGCACCCGGGCTCTTCTAAGTCTGCCAAATATTTAGTAAAGATAAACCATCTCTATATTTATGGTTTACCTCAAAAACTGACCATTCATAACTACATAACAACATGTTCTAATATACTAATCAAACTAATATTTTAAAATATTATTTACATAGTATAACAACAAGCTGTGAAACAAAACTGCATAATTTGAAGAAATCACAACAACAGAGCAGAGGTGGGTTCCTCCTGGTTTGCACCGGTTCAGCCGAACCGGTAGCGACCCGCTGGTGACGTCACGGTGACATCACAGAACCGGTTCTGTCAGTGCCGGTCCGTGGGCGCCACCATCTTTTTTTTTTTGAATATTTTTTTTTCTTCTGCACAGGCGCAGAAGCTGAGTTTCTGGCACTGCACATGCGTCGCCGTCTTGTTTTTGGCTTTTTTTTTGGGGGGGGGGGGTTGAAATTTTTTTTTTGAATTTTTTTGCAGGGTTGTTGNCATGCGCAGAAGCCGAGTTTCTGGCACTGCGCATGCATCATCATCTTGTTTTTGGCTTTTGGGGGGGGATTTTTTGGGGGATTTTTTGGCACTGCGCATGTGTTGCCATCTTGTTTTTGGCTCTTTTTTTTGGAATTTTTTTGGATTTTTCGGCACTGCGCATGTGCGTGCACGCAAAGCGCGCGTGCACCCCTGAGGTTTGGCCATGCAGCGCGGGAGGAAGCGAACCGGCAGCGAGGTAAGTTAGAATCCACCCCTGCAACAGAGCTATTATTACTCATAACATTAGATGTATAGGTTTATTCTTACATACTGTTCTAATGTGATAATGTTCAAGAAGCTTGAGTTTTGCTATCTGCAGCACTTCTTTTATATATAATCTGAAACAGGAAAATTCACATGTGCAGCAAACAATTATTTTGTCTTGATTCTTACTTCCCCTTAAAGTTTGTACTGGATAGTCAATTTTCAATAGAGCTGTTTTTTCTGTCCTCATATCTGGGAATCTCTCCAGAATATTGATTTATGCGTTGGGCCTCTAATGTGGTGTCTGTGGGCATTAATGTGACTATAAACATCACACTGTTTTATTTATTTAATTAAAGATTCTGCAATTACCAATAAAAAACCCAACAACAACCCCAATGAAACTTTTGACATGCTGTAAAGCAAAACACTAAACCTCAGCATAATTTTATCTCCTAACAATATTTTTGGGCCCACGTAGGAATTTCTTTTTTTAAAATTGAATCTCTGCAATTGTAATAATATGTGAGAATGACCTTGGGTGATGAGGGGAAGAAATGCTGCCTAGGGAACAATCAGATCCAAGGGAGGGAGAGCCCATAGATGGATAACAGGTGAAGAAAGAAATCTGGAAAGAATCTACCCGAACTTATCAGGCAGTAAATTGTGTACTTTTGCACTTGTAAGACTGATGTCAGCTTCCCAAATAGACTAGATGACAATCATGACAAGATGAGCTCATTCTACTTTATTGTAAGACCACATCAACAGAATCTTGCAAATCTGAAAATCACAAGTAAGCATAGGTGATTCTCAGTGTTCACTGGAAGAGCCCATTTTGTGAAAATACCCATTGCTGTATGTTTTCTTAAATGCCTAGAGTGTGCTATAGGATAATGAGGCATGAATCTAATGGAGCATGAGCTAGAACCATTATTACTGCCTTGTGACAGTAAGGGAAGGGAAGTGTAAATACTTCTCTGTCCTCTTTCAATTTGCAGATAATCATCCGGCTGCTGTGTTTTGAGTGGTCCAGTTCCTTATGGAGACGAAAGGGTTGGAGTCTGACTTACAAGGCTGATGTGAGGCATCTGGTTATTTTTAGGCATCTGGTTGATAAGCACACTTGGATTCACTCCAAGTTTTACTCAGATTATGATGCATGTCCTGTGAAGTTGACCGAGGTTGAACCTCACTTGGTTATCTGGTCTGAGTTTCATCCTAATTAGTACTCAGGAAATGATTAGAGTTCCTTAATTTATGAACTCTATTGTAGATCCATGTTTTCTTGCTACGTTTTTTTTGATGATGTGTGTTAGGACTCTGTCCAAACGGTTGGGTTGGTTAATATAAACAAGCCACAAATCACTGTTTAAATGTATATATGTCATATTGCTTTAAATGCATTGGTGCATTCTGACTGGCAGTAACGGCCATAAGAGGGAGCTAGAGAACATGGTTAGTTCTCTCTCTTTTGCTGATTCATTGCTGAAGTGACTTCGTGTCTGAGAGTAAGCTCTGTGTGTAGCTAGCTATCTGTGATAGTAGAGAATCTTTGTTTGCTGATTAAGACAAAGAAAGGCTGGTAAGAAGACTGCTGTACTTCTGAATACTGACTGACTGAATGTGTATGATTCAGACTGTTATTTGGACTGTGCTATCTCTTTAAGTAAACTACTTTTATACAATTTAACGTATCTGTGCATTGACTGAATCATTACTCTATCTACTGCAACATTACGGTGAACTGTGCAAACCTTCAGGGCTCAGAGGTTACTCTGCACAATTCCTTAACACAGTTA
>QLTV01004237.1:483099-509710 GCA_003457575.1 Thermophis baileyi | reverse complement strand
GTTACATTCTGACTGGCAGTAACGGCCATAAGAGGGAGCTAGAGAACATGGTTAGTTCTCTCTCTTTTGCTGATTCATTGCTGAAGTGACTTCGTGTCTGAGAGTAAGCTCTGTGTGTAGCTAGCTATCTGTGGTAGTAGAGAATCTCTGATTAAGACAAAGAAAGGCTGGTAAGAAGACTGCTGTACTTCTGAATACTGACTGACTGAATGTGTATGATTCGGACTGTAATTTGGACTGTGCTATTTCTTTAAGTAAACTACTTTTATACACTTTAACGTATCTGTTTATTGACTGAACCATTACTCATATCTACTGCATCATTACGGTGAACTGTGCAAACCTTCAGGGCCCAGAGTTTACTCTGCACAATTCCTTAACAATGTGTAGAATGGGCAATGGTGAAAGTATCCCAAAAGAGGAGGTAGTCCTGTCAGTGTTTAAGGAGGCAATGACCCACCTCCTCCTCAAAAAGCCATCCCTGGACCTGACCATTATGGGCAATTTTCATCCTATCTCCAAACTTTCCTTTTTAGGAAATTTGTTGAGAAAGTGGTCAAGCTACAACTGCAAAGATCCCTGGATCACGGAGATTATCTGGACCTCTTTTAGTAGGATTACAGACCTAGGTATGGGGTCAAGATGATATTAATCATGTTTGTGGATTATGTCTGGAGGGAGTGTGCCCACCCTTGTCTCTTGATCACTCAGTTTCAGTCTTATCAGTCATGGTATACTGGACTGGTTCTGAGCATTGGGAGTTGGGAGCAACTGGTTTTCCTTCCTCCTTCAGGTTGGGCTCCAGTCAGTGTTGATGGGGAAGAGTTTTAATAGCAATAGCAATAGCACTTAGACTTATATACCGCGTCACAGTGCTTTACAGCCCTCTCTAAGCAGTTTACAGAGTTAGCATATTGCCCCCAACAATCTGGGTCCTCATTTTACCCACCTCAGAAGGATGGAAGGCTGAGTCAACCTTGAGCCGGTGAGATTTGAACCGCCGAACTGCAGCTAGCAGTCAGCTGAAGTAGCCTGCAGTGCTGCACTCTAACCACTGCGCCACCTCGGCTCTTTCCCCCATCCCCCCTTTTTTTGTGGGGTCCTCAGTGCTCAACAACTTTCTGCTCCTTTTTAACATCTACATGCAGCGACTCACTGGAATGATTTTTGTGTTGTTTGCCAATTGCACCTTTCCAGATCAGGAGACAATTAGTACAATCACTCATGTTTTGTTTACCTTTCATTTGGATCACTGCAATGTGTTCTGCATAGGGGTGCCCTTGAAAATTCCGGAAGCTGCCATAGGTCCAGAAAGTGATGGAATGACCAGTTATGGGTAGATATAGAGACACTGACATTACATCTTTCCTTCACAAACTGTCATGGTTTACTATAGACTTAAGGTGCAATTCAAGGTACTGGTTGTCATCTATAAAGCATTAGAGAACATAAGGCTTTCAGAGTTTGTTGCAGAAAATTAAATCCAGAAAGCACACACAGGCAGACTGATGCAGCAGGATTGATTTAAATAAGAAACTTCTTTATATACAAGAATAACAGATGAGTATTTACAATACCAGTAGCAGAGTTCTTCTTTAACGTAGCAGCAGTTACAGGCAGGAGAGAACAATTAGTTTCATTTCAGAGTTCAGAGTGGACAAGAGTACAGAGTGGGCAAGAGTACAGAGTGGGCTGAGCCACGCCCAGCCTTCTAGCTTCAGTTTCGATTCTCTGCACAGACTCAGATGTGTTTGGCTGACTTAGTTTCTATGCCTATTCATTGGCTGACCTTGTTACCATTGGCTCTCCCAGTTCATGAATAATCTGACAGAGGCTGAGTTACCTGAGGAACTAGCTTTCTCCATATTTGTCTACCAGTCTCATTTGATCTGGCAGGAAAGGAATACACCAGGTCCCAACTGTTAGAGAATGCCCATCTTGGGAACTCAGGAAGTGTGCCTTTTCTGTAACAGTTGCTGTCCTCTAGAACACCATCATGTGAAATCAGGTTAGGTCCAACTCTATTAACTTTTCAGAACGTCAGCACAAACTTGGATATTTTCCTGATCATTGGAAAATTAGTTAAACCCAGGTGGAGGGTAGCAGGTTTCCTCAATTATCATAGTATGTTGAGCTTGTTCCTTGGATTTTTTGTTTGTTTGTTTTGTTTCATTTTATTGCTTTTTCAATGTTGTTAGTCACCCAAAATCATGTTTGTAAGAGGAATGACCATATAAATAGAATGTATTCACTACACTTCCAATTATCCCTCCAATGCTCAAAAAAGAGAAACTTCTGATTTATATTCCTAATTTCCCATTATATATCTTCAGCATTGAGTAACATATGCTGGAACCCTTAAATCCTTGAATCATAACTATTCCTCTTCTCAGAAGAAGGAAATGTAGAATTTTCATGAAAAGTTCCCCATGGCGAATGCTACAATTTTTGTATTAAAGACATCTTTGGCTCTGTCATTAATAAAAAACTGTCTATATGATGTTCATTGCAAGAGCTGAAGGAATCAAATCAATAAGATAAATGCTAACTTCAACAACCTTGAACTTCTATTGATGAGTATGAGAGCAAGAGATCTGAGAATCAATATTGCTGTCT
This sequence comes from Thermophis baileyi, assembly GCA_003457575.1. Taxonomy (NCBI): domain Eukaryota; kingdom Metazoa; phylum Chordata; class Lepidosauria; order Squamata; family Dipsadidae; genus Thermophis; species Thermophis baileyi. Next base: position 507,094 of record QLTV01004237.1, on the reverse strand, counting down.
CTAAAGTTGAAAGGTAATTGATTGAAAAATAGTAAAGAAACAGAAAAGAATCTGCCACAGACTTTTATCTTCAAGCAACAGGCCTCAGTCTCACTCTGCTGGCTTGATTTATACCCTGGATGCTGACTCATGAGCGAAAAGTGCATCGGAGTTAGCTAAGCATCAGTATTCTGGGACAGAAATTCATGCAGCTTAGAGATGCTAAACACTCATCTCGGAACTATTATGAGACACCACATCTGATTTAGATGTCAAACTCCACAGAAAGATGTGAATTATAACGCAGAGCTATAACTACATCACAGACTTCAGTGAATGGCAGTTGAAAAAGAGGGGAGGGAAAAAACTGTGCTGTTGTTTAAAGATGGCTTGACTCTTTGAGTAGCCTGGAGACAAATATTTAGGGCTAGTAATAAGTAATCTCCAATATTTGTAGGATACCTCAAGCTGCTGAATGCATCCTCTGAATAAGCTGATCTAGAAGTCTTTGGTCAGGCAGGTTGGCAGACTAAATGAATAAATAAATAAGACATCCACTTAAGTTTTATCTTTAAAATAAATAACATGCACATATTCCAATGGACACATTCTTCTAAAGGTAATATATCCCCCAGAAAATGCCATTATACATGCAAGAGAAATAAATACATATGTATTTATTTGTATATGTGTATGGAACATAACCAAGTAATGTCATTATTAAATAGGTTAGGTCATTAACAAAATAGCAGTATACATTAGATTGTATAGTTCTTGTTTCAAATGAAATATCATGTTGCAAACATGGGTGAAAGATGTTTGAGAAAAGAATTGGAAACAAATACCCTTAGAAGAAGATACCTTTCCTACAGAATAGAATAGAATAGAATAGAATAGAATAGAATAGAATAGAATAGAATAGAATAGAATAGAATAGAATAGAATAGAATAGAATAGAATAGAATAGAATAAACAGAGTTGGAAGGGACCTTGGAGGTCTTCTAGTCCAACCTCCTGCTTAGGCTTTTCAATTTAAGTTCTTCTCCTACACTGCACCCCATTTGTGCTAATATTTTGAAAAGTATTCCTTGCAACAAAAAGGTAAGAAAGGACATTTTTAAAAAGCAGTTAACATTACTTCCTTGATCAGAGGAGTCATGTTTTGTTATCTTCTCATTTTCAGTGGAACAATATTTAATTTTCAGGATGAATGTGAGAATTAGGACAATTAGAGAAACATAGCTTTGATTTCATTTGTTACAAAACACTCCTTTGATATGCAACCACCGCAAGGCGTTCTGTAGCTTACAGCTTTCCTATAACTTGGAAAGCTCTTTACCTGCCAAATATAAATGCTTTTTAAAATTTAACCGTCGATTTACCAATGCTATACACTATATAGCAAAGCATGATGTAAGCATTTTTAAAAGTCGGGTTGTCCCAAATATCCTTCTCAAGTATAGAAGCTTATTGAACTGATGGTCAAAGTCCTATGTGATGGAAAATACCAGCAATGAGATTCTCTGCGAAAGGAAGACAACGACAGCAGTGTTTTTCAAACTTGGCAACTTTGAAATGTGTGAATTTTAACTCTCAGAATTCCCTAGCCATCTGGCTAAGAAACTGTCTTATTGTACAGGAAACAACAGATACAAGACTTACTTATCTTCACTAGATTTTTCTAATTTCCTTCATTTAATTTTTTTTTTTAAATAAAGGCTGACCTTTAAATTTCCTCCTTCATCAGAATCAGAACTAATTATCTTTCTAATTAAAGAATTAGAGAGGGATGTTTGAAATGAGGCCACCTTTGAATGATTAATAGAAGTACTGAGGAACTTTGTTTTAACTTTGATATCTTACCAGGTATAGTATATAAAATGCCCCTGTTTTCTTCCCTGCTTCTCCCCCCCCCTCCCCAGCAGTGTTTAATCAGACTTGTCACACCTCTATGCAGGTAAATTGGGTTTATTTGAAAAGGAAAATTAAATGAAATTTGTTTAGGAACTAACTGATGATCCGGGTTTATCATATTATTTCATTGGTGATATATCAGGATGAAAGTTTTAAATAAAAGAGAAAAGCCTACAAGGCTGAAACAATACTATATATTCTGATAGAGTCAACCAACAAAATATTTATCTTCTTACTATTTGTCCTTTCATAAGACATCTAAAGGGCACCAGCTTGAGTAAAACTGCCTTAGTTAGTTTCCCTAAAATTAAGTCATTTGCTATCAGTAGAATTCCAATGTAAATCTAATTGATCTGGATAGATATACTATTAGTTGAACTCCAGAAACAATCCTTTCTGTCTAGCCAGTATGGTGTAAGGGTGAAAGTTAGACTGGCCCCAAGGGAGACCCAGGTCTAAGATCAGCCTCACAAATTCCATGGGTTTGCTTTCGTCACTCACATCAACCTGCCATACAAGGTTTATTTTTATTTCTTTATTAAATTTACAGACTAGCCCAAACTATTTCTATATATAGTAATGTAATGTAATATAATCTACACACACACACACACACACACACACACAATATTTAGATCAGGGGTGGGTTCTAACTTACCTCACTACCGGTTCGCTTCCTCCCATGCCACGTGGGTGCGCATGCGCTTTGCGTGTGTGCGCATGTGCGCATGCGCAGTGACAATTTTTTTTAAAAAAAAGCCAAAACCAAGATGGCGACACATGTGCAGTGCCGGAAACTCAGCTTCTGCACATGCGCAGAAGAAATTTTTTTAAAAAAAATTCCCCCCCCCCAATTTTTTTTTCAAAAAAAAAAATATCCCCAAAAAAAGATGGCGGCGCCCACGAACCGGCACTGACCGAACCGGCTCTGTGATGTCACCATGATGTCACCAGCGGGTCGCTACCGGTTCGGGCAAACCAGTCCGAACCAGGAGGAACCCACCTCTGATTTAGATATATCTTGCCACTTCAATGGAGCATCAGTTGTCAAAACAGTTATTGTCTGAAACATTACATCATCCTAGGCAAAGCATTCATTTTATTCATATTTGTTATAGTGGGACAGATATTTTACCTTCTTCTCAATCTTAAAATGAATAGAACAGAACAGAACAGAACAGAATATTTGGCCAAGTATGACACAAGGAATTTGTTTCTGGTACAAAAGCACTCGGCATACATGCAAGCAATAGAATAATAATAATAATGTTGATAAAAGGTGGAGTAAAGAAAATAATGAGAAGGATAAATTATAGTACTACACCACACTGAATGGGTTAATAGACATTAAGCAGCACTGAGAGAATTAAGGGTTTAGCAGAGTGATGGCACAAAGGGAAAAACTGTCTTTTTTGGCCCTATAGCACTATCCTGAGGGAAGGAATTGAAACAGTTTATGTCCACGATGTGAGGGGTATGCAGATATCTTCTCAGACCTCCTTTCAAATAAATAAATGAATTTTATTAATCAATTCTGTTTGATCTTCCATTTGCATATTTTGTTAACATTTTTGTCTTTTCTTTTATTATTCTTGAAACTTGCTAATGCACCAAATTCTTTTAATTTGTCCATTAATATTTCAATTAATTTTAAAGGATCTTCCAGAACCAACACCATCATCCTTAAAAGCCCTTAACTTACGAATTTATTTTTAAATTCTTATTTCCACAATCCTCTTCTTTTATGTTATGTCTTTATTCGGTATTTCAAGAACACAAATAAATAAGAGAGCACACTATGGATATTCCTGTCTTGTTCCTCTTTGTATCTCACTGAGTTTTGTTTGATCTCCATTAATAATTATTTGTGCCTTGTGTGAAATGTAAATCGATTTTAGCCATTTTATAAAGTTCTCTCCAAGAAAGCCTGGTTCAAATTGTCAAAGGCCTTCTTTGCCTTTTTCCCTCTAAGAAAATCAATGTGGCATGTTTTTCATTATATAGCTCCAAATATTATAAAAATGTCCAAACATTTCTAACATTGTCCTTTAACTAGCTTTTTTTTGGGGGGGGGGACACTGATCCTCGGGAATAACATCTTGCAAAATTATTTTTGGTCTATCAGCTAGAATCACTGTGGACAACTTGTAATCATTATTTAATAATAATATTGGCCAATTGTCAGGCGAAGCCCAAGAACAATGTGGAACAATTCATTTCATTTCTTTATTTGACTTACACATAGCAGACATAGTCTTACCAGCCTATAGAAATACCCTGGGAGATTCTAGGGAGTGGCTATTGTTACTCTCTTCTTCTGTCTCCTATCCAGCTCTGGACTGTGCTGCCTCTTATCTCTCTCCCCTTCCTGGGAAACTGCCATTTCACTATAACTCAGCACCCCAGCTCACCCTTGTAAACACCATCTCTCACATTTATAGTTTATTGTTAAAGTCAAACATGTCCCATTCTGTATTAGTACTATATTGGCCTCTTTCCAACCCACTGTAGGACAGAGTCCATTGTGTTTTGCAAAGAGTGTAAGAGTTCATACTCAAAACATTTATTATAAGATAATCTAGTCCAGGCATCTTTCCTAGTTTAATTTTTTATAAAATCCTTTGACGCCAGCTGCTCAACGCATAAGCTGTATATAAAAACCTCATTTCCTGCAGTCTACTTTTGAACAGCATCTGTCCAGAAGGTAAGTGGGTGATCTCATAATCTTTCCGTTTTCTGTCTGTTGCCAATTTTCTCTGCAATACCATCCCCACTTCTTCAGGGCCATGAATTCTCACTGAAAGCCCTCCAAACTGTCACAACACTGAACAGCCTACAAAACACAAAGAACAACATACCATAAAAAAATCATCAAATGTCTGGGGGGGGGGAACAATCATTTAAAAACTAGAACCACATCATTTGCTCAAACATAAGACCTGAGAATAGAACTAGATCGTAAGGGCTCATTTAAATTGCACCAAATAGGGGACTGTACAAATCTGGGGAGAGGGGTTGTTCTAGATATTGTTTGTTTGTTTGTTTGTTTGTTTGTTTGTTTGTTTGTTTGTTTATGAAATTTATGAAATTTATGAAATTTATATTGCCGCCGATTCGCTCATGGCGACTCAAGGTGGCTTACAAGAATATAAAAACCTCATGTAAAAAACAATAAAACAAATAAAAGAGAGAATCATATAATAAATTTAAAAAATAGTAAAATAAAATAACCCCCCGCCCCAGTGACAAGACATCACACGAGCCATTTAATGGGCTACATCTCACTCTGCGTTCCCCAGGCCCGCTTGCAGGTCTTCAGAGCCTTCCGGAAGAGTGTGAAAGTGGGGGCCATTCTAATCTCTGGGGGAATGATGTTCCAGAGGGAGGGAGCCACCACGGAAAAGGCCCTTCTGCATCCCACCAGGTGTATCTCCCTAGGGGATAGGACCAGAGGTGGGTTCCTCCCGGTTGGGACCGGTTCGCCCGAACCGGTAGTGACCCGCTGGTGACATCACGGTGACATCATGGATCCGGTTCGGTTGGTGCCGGTCCGTGGGCACCGCCATCTCTTTTTTGGAAAAAAAAATTGGGGGGGGGGATTTTTTTTAATTTTTTTTTTACTTCTGTGCATGTGCAGAAGCCGAGTTTCCGGCACTGTGCATGCGTCGCCATCTTGTTTTTGGCTTTTTTTGGATTTCTTTTTATTTTTCGGCACTGCGCATGCACACGCGCACAAAGCGTGCACGCGCCCATGAGGTGTGCCTACGCGGCGCGGGAGGAAGCAAACCAGCAGCGAGGTAAGTTAGAACCCACCCCTGGATGGGACCCACAACATTCCTTGCCTCTCCGCTCTGGTGACAGAGAAGGTCTGCTGCCTGGATCTCCCTCTTAATCAAAGGAACCAAATATATGCTGACACTGTCAGATCATGTTGGGTAAGAAAGAATTGCATGGGGTAGATGGAAATTAAGCTGTTGTGGAGCAAAAATGGGAGGAGAAAGTATTATGTATGTCACTTAGAGTCCATTAATAAAAAAAGTGGGACATAAATCTAACAAACAAATAATAAAAGGGGAATTCCTGGGATGAACATTTTTATACACCCAAGGACATCATTGTCCCAATGGAAACAAACCACAAAAAAGGGCACCTATTCAAGACTTAATCTCTCTAAAGTATCATATTTTTGGCTGTATTCAGATGAACATCATGCTGATCTAGTCTCTAATTCAAAACTGAAATTTTGCCAGGCTTGTGTGGGTCCCCCCCCCCCCACACACACACAAATTCTGTAGTTTTCTCCCACAAATTCTGTAGGAGATTTTTTAAAAGGAGAGTTAACTCAATTAGATACCTAATGGATATATTTTACTGCTAATTTTCAGAAAGAAAAAGATCAATCTGTAATTCAGTAGTATAACCTTCGGGGCTTCAGGGCTACAAGGATGTTTAAAGGATAGAAATAGAGACCAGAAAGGTAACTGCTAACTGTAGGAGATGACCAGGCTGAACCCAAGAGAATGGTCAAACACGTCAAACGCACCACGCCCCCCCCCCTAGAAGAATGAAATATTTTGAAAAATATTTAAAAAGGCAGAATAAAATATTTCCCCTAAAAGAGAAATAAAAAATCTTAAGGGAGACAGAAACTCAGAGCCCCAGCTCCCTGCCCCCAGCAGATATTTTGTGCCCATTAAGAAAGACTGGGCCATCCTATCTACAAAACAAAAGACCTTCAGCTTCAAGGTGATGGGATTAAGACATGACCCTTCAGGACATAATCGGATTAACCCACTACCATTTAGCAGAAGACACAAAGCTCACTACATTGCACAATTTCCTAAGGACATTGCATCACCCTCAGAAACTTCAACCAAACTTAGCTCAGACAAATACCTAGGATTTGTACTTTGTCTGTAACCCCTACATGGCCCCATGGGAGTCTGACAACAGCCAATAAAATACATCTTCTTGCACAGAACAGGAAGCTCAAGTGCAAAGCCCAAGAGAAGGTATAAAACCCCTCACTCTCAACTCCAGGTGGTCAGGTGCCCAGAACCACCCATGTGGTTCTGCTTCATCATTAAACCATCTTTCCAATTAGTCTCCAGTGCCTTTCTCCCAGTTTGGAACTGAACCAGTTGTATATTTCTTCCAACAAGTCCGTGCGCACCCGAAAGATATCTAAGTCCAGCCCACCTTGAATGCCTCTCTTTTTTTTAAAAAAAATAGTTTTTATTAAACAATTTTATCTTTAAAAACAACATAAAAACAACCACAAATACAGAAAAAGAAAACAAAACATAACACAACAAAACAAAACAATACATACCATATAGAATCATTTTACAGCTTTCCGTATCGGTACACGTAGTTTGCTTTTGTAATTCTCTTTTCTATATTACCTTCCTATCTATTTACTTCTCAATAATTCTATAGTATAGTAACATTGTAATAACATATATTTTAACAATTATAATAATATTGATTATTCATATCTACAGTTTATATATATTTATATTTACATCTCTAAGTTGATACTATTTAATTACTCCAATTTAAGTTTCAACAATACTAATTTAAGTTTTTTCTATGTCGATTTCTATTTTCGAGCCAATTGTACATTTTATTCCATATTTCATAGTAGTCCGAATCATCTCTCACTTTTAGCTCCATGGTCGTTTTGTCCATTTCAGCACATTCAAGTATTTTCCTAATTAGTGCTTCATCCGAGGGTATGTTACTTTGTTTCCAAGCTTGTGCAAATGTTATTCTAGCTGCAGTGAGTATATGTAATATAATGTATTGAAGTTTTTTATTCATTTTCAAGTCCATTATTCCTAATAAGAACAATTCCGGTTTCAAATTTTTTTTCTCTCTGTAATTTCTTCCAGCCACCTCTGAATTTTGCACCAGTACTTCCTTGTGGTGGGGCACGTCCACCACATATCATAGTATGTTCCAGATTTGTAATTGCATCTCCAACATTTGGGGGATAAATTTGGAAACATTTTGGCCAATCTCGCTGGGGGTAAATGCCATCTGTAAAACATTTTGTAAAGGTTTTCTTTGTAGGCCACCGCTGTCGTAAATTTGTAGTTCCTTTCCCATACTTTGTTCCATTGTTCTAACTCTATGTTATGACCAAAGTTTCTGGCCCAACTAATCATTGTCTCTTTTACATTTTCTTCCTCCATTTTATATCTTAATAAAAAATTATATAATTTTGTAATCATTTTTCTCCCTGTTCCTAATAAAATTTTATCCAATTCCAATTGTTTCACATAAATGCCATATTGTTCTCAATCTTTTTTGAATCTTGTTTTAATTTGTAAGTAGGGCCACCAATCTATATTTATTCCTTGCTTTCCGAAATCTTGAACTGATTTTAAATGTCCTTTTTCGTCTAGGAGTTCTGAATAGCTTACCATTTTACTGAGATCAATACTATTTGGATATATCGTTGCCTCCATTGTTGATAGCCAGTTTGCAATTTTCGTATAATGATTCTTTTTGATTTTTACCCAGACATTAAACAGTGCATCCCTTACTATATGTCTTTGGAAATATGAATGTGACTTATTTTTCCCATCCCAGAGAAAACCGTGCCAGCCCAATTGGAGGTCATGGCCTTCTAGTGCTAATGTTCTTTTATTTTTAAGCTGAATCCAATCTCTAAGCCATGTCAAGGCGGCTGCCTGATAGTACAGCTTCCAGTCCGGGAGCCCAAAGCCTCCTTTGTTTCTACTGTCTTGCAAAAGTTTAAATTTGATCCGTGGTTTTTTCCCTGCCCATATAAATTTGGATGTTATTTTGTTTATCTGGTCAAAAAATTTCTTCTCTAATTTTATCGGTATTGTTTGAAAAAGGTAAAGCAGTTTGGGTAATATGTTCATTTTGATCGTCGAAATTCTTCCAATTAATGATATCTGTAATTTATTCCAGCTTTCCAAATCTTTTTGTATTTGTCCTAACAGCTTATTATAATTATCTTCTTTTATCGTGCTACATTTTGCAGATAGCCATATTCCCAAGTATTTAATTTTCTTAGCTCTTAAAATTCCTCTCTTATTTCCCATGCATTTCCCTTAATGGCCAGTTGGCCAAATGCTTAAGCTTGCAGTAAATCATTATACTCATTTGAACTGCCTGAATCTCCTGATTTCCCGGGCGCTTGACACTAACTTGGATATTACAGGAAAAAATCTGGAGGAGTTGTCAGAAATCTTCGCAACCTGCCTCCCACAAAACAGCAGGTGAGGTCTCAGAAAAGAATATCCAAGACTTTTGAAGTTTAAAATGTGTAGATATAGAAAATAAACAAACTTAGATTGAACTCGTATTAAAGGAAAGTAAATGTGATTTGATAGATGTAACTGAGGTTTGGTGGAGTGCAGTACTGAAAGGATGTAACAAGTTCAAAGAGAATAAATGCAAGAGAAAAAGAAATTGAGGGGCATTATCTGACTTTAAAATGGTATACAGAGAAATTCAAGAAAATGAACAAAAAGCTCAGAGAGCATCTGGTTAAAAATAAATGGGGAAGGAAATAAAAGCAACTTTACAGTTGAAATTGACTATAGCCTACCATCTTAAAGGGGGGTGGGTGGGTCTGAACGGTGCCTGAAGCAAACTTCAGAAGTTTCAGATAAGTAAAAATTGATGGTAACAGGCAACTTCAGATTTCAGATATTGTTATAGCTGATGGCAGATAAATTCTGCAAAGCATGCACTTTGCAGACAATCTATTCTTTCCAAGGGAGAAGGAAAGAGTGATGAGATCAATGGAATTTGACCTGATCTTAATCAAAAGAGAAGAATTGGTCAGTCAAAATCAAGCAGATAGTCTATTGAGGAAAACTCCGTGTAAAGCTGGAATACATGATTTTATAAAAGGTAAAGGTTTCCCCGTTCAGTCGTGTCCAACTTTAGGGTGTGATGCTCATCTTCATTTCTTGGCCGAGGGAGCCAGCATTGTCTGAAGACATTTTCTGTGGTCATGTGGCCAGCACGGCTATATGCCAAAGGGTCATGGAACACTGTTACCTTCCCACTAAAGTGGTACCTATGGTATTAATCTACTTGCATTAGCATGCTTTCGAACTGCTAAGTGGGCAAGGTTTTATAGGACATCAAAAAAGACTAGATAGAATTTTGTTGTGTACAGGTATGCTTTCACCTGGACCACTGCACTGAGTAAGGGTTTAGGTTTGATGGATCCTAAATAGCCCTTTCCAGCACTAAGCATGTATGCTTCTGTGTAGGAAGAGCTTGAAGAAAAAGAGAAGCTGGAGGGGAGCCACAAACAATAAGAAGAGCTTTCTCCAGTTATGTTTGAAGCAATAAATGGTTAGCTCATTGCTCAATTGGAATGATGAAATCTTATTGAACAAAAAAAAAAGACAACCTCCTAATTGTCACTTTACATAGGAAACATAATTGAGGATAGGACTGAGACTGTAGTCTAAGATTGTGGGAAACTTTAGATCAGGAATGTCTATGGAGATTCTCAGTCATCCAGGTCATGGTTAGAGCTGAAGAAGATTCTTGGATGAGAAGCGAAATGTCTTCAAAGAAAAACCAGAAAGTCCAGTTGCCTCTTGAAAAAGCATATTTGGGTTTAGTCCAGGAACGTCTTAAATATTTATGATTTAAAATAATAAATATTCAAGTCTATGAGACCAGACTGTACCAAGTATACTAAGTAAAGTAGTTTATCTCTTTGTAATTTGTTTAATTAAACTGTGAAATTCTATGGTATATATAGAAGGGGCTGGGAGGAATTTTTTTTAAAAAAAAGCACACTCACATATAACAGAATTGAAAATTAAACTGATATTAAAATATCTAAATAGCAAAAGCTATTGTTTAGCTTTAGAAACCTTTTGGGCAAACAGATGATTAAGAATTGGATGAAGGTCTTGTAATCAACAAGAATCCAAATGGCTGTAGCCATTTTGGTCCGCAATAAATGAATATGATTTTATTAGAAACTATATTCATGCCCTATTTTAGCTCACATTCATTCTGTGGTGTTTATAACATCAGTTATTTCTGTCTAGCCTGCTTTGAATATTTAAACAAGAAAATATATTTGCAACACTAATAATGCAACCACTAATAATAAATAAGAGCAGATTGGAACTAATAATAATAAACATATGCATTAGCTTAACATTATAATCAGCGGGACATTTTCACAGGAACATTGTGAAAGAGTGTTTCTGCCCTTAGAGGTACTCAACAGGCCAGAATGAAAACTATTATTAAATCCCACTTCATTCATGGGCAATGTATGTTTCGGCCCGTGGTGAGTTAAGTGATGCCGTGTCCTCCCTCTCGCAGTGCCTGCAGGCTGTTAGGGGCTGGATGGGGAGCAACGGGTTGAAACTAAACCCTTGCAAGACCGAGTGGCTGTGGGTTTGGGGTTCGTTGGCTCAGGGAGAATTGCCACCTTTGGTCTTGGATGAGACCCTGTGCATAAATTATGCACAGACCCTGTGCATAATCTAGGGGTTTTAGCAATAGCAATAGCACTTAGACTTATATACCGCTTTGTAGTGCTTTACAGCCCTCTCTAAGCGGTTCACAGAGTCAGCATATTGCCCCCAACAATCTGGGTCCTCATTTTACCCACCTCAGAAGGATGGAAGGCTGAGTCAACCTTGAGCCGGTGAGATTTGAACTGCTGAACTGCAGCTAGCAGTCAGCTGAAGTAGCCTGCAGTGCTGCACTCTAACCACTGCGCCACCTCGGCTCTTCCTGCACTCATGACTCCTGCTCAAAGAACAGGGGGCAGTCATGGCCAGGAGGGCCTTTGCGCAACTGCGGGTTGTGCGCCAGTTACGCCCTTTCCTGGACCAACAATGCCTACTCACAGTCACTCATGCCCTAGTCACTTCCCGTCTTGACTATTGCAGCGCGCTCTACATGGGGCTGTCCTTGACGCTCCAGTTGGTGCAAAATGCAACGGCCTGCATGGTTTTGTGCAGAACCCGGTGTGCATATGTATCACCTCTCCTGCGGGATCTGCATTGGTTGCCAATTTGCTTCTGGGTGCAATTCAAGGTGCTGATTGTCACCCTTAGAGCCCTTCATGGCTTGGGACCAGATTATCTGAGGAACTGTCTCTTGCTGGTCACATCTTCCTGACCCAGCAGAGTGGGGAGGCAGGGAATGTTGTGGGTCCCATCCCCGAGGGAGATACACCTGGTGGGACCCAGAAAAAGGGCCTTCTCCGTGGTGGCTCCCTCTCTCTGGAACATCATTCCCCCAGAGATTAGAATGGCCCCACTCTAATACTCTTCCGGAAGGCGCTGAAGACCTGGTTCTGTCAGCGGGCCTGGGGAACCCAGAGCGGGATGGAGCCCATTAAATGGCTCGTGTGATCTGCTGTCACTGGGGAGGGGGGTGGGAGGTGGGCGGTGATTTTTGTTATATTGTACCATATTAATTTATTTGATTCTTTTTGTTAGTTTTTATTGTTTTAAATGTGATCTTTTATTCTGTAAGCCTCCTTGAGTCACCATGGGAGAATAAGTGGCAATATAAATTCATTCAATCAATCAATCAATCAATCCTAAGATTTATATGACTGGATGAAAGAGCTGCATAGTTTGTTCTAAAATATGATGCTTATGCATCTCTTAGATGGTAGAAATAAAATTTGAGTAACAGTATAAACCCATACAATATCCTAATTAATAAAAATAAAAGGGATATTGGCCAGGCCATTGGGAAATAGCCAGACTATTTTGGTTGTTTTCTATTCCGAAGAAACCCAGATCTGTCTTTGAAGCACGACTTAGTCTCTAGATCAAGACATCTGGAAGACATTAGAGTTAAATAGACAATCTCCTCTTACAATTTTCACAAATACATAGAAACTCACTTGGCCGACATACCACCACTGCAAAGGCATACACCAAACCTAGAGAAAACATAGAAAGTTAGTCCCAAATAACTTTTTAAAACTTTCCATTACACTTATGGACATTTAATGAATTATTCCCTGAATTTCTCCAGAATAGAATAAATGTTCCTATATTCTCTTAAGGGTTCAATTGTTCCTTACTAGTAAGAGCAGAGCAGCTATTGATTGTTGTTGTTGTTAGTTGCGAAGTCGTGTCCAACCCATCGCGACCCCATGGACAACGTTCCTCCAGGCCTTCCTGTTCTCTACCATCCCCCGGAGTCCATTTAAGCTCACGCCTACTGCTTCAGTGGCTCCATCCAGCCACCTCATTCTCTGTCATCCCCTTCTTCTTTTGCCCTCAATCGTTCCCAGTATTAGGCTCTTCTCCAGTGAGTCCTTCCTTCTCATTAGGTGGCCAAAGTATTTGAGTTTCATCTTCAGGATCTGGCCTTCTAAAGAGCAGTCAGGGTTGATCTCCTCTAGGACTGATCGGTTTGATCGCCTTGCAGTCCAAGGGACTCGCAGGAGTCTTCTCCAGCACCATAGTTCAAAGGCCTCAATTCTTTGGCGCTCAGCCTTTCTTATGGTCCAACTTTCACAGCCATACATTGCAACAGCTATTGATAATAATGCTCAAATTTTCTCATTATGTTAGTCTATCTAGAGAAGCAAGGGAGACTGCAAACCACTTGAGAGGTTATTGTATGAGGAAAAACAGGATGTTCCCCCATTCAAATACAACCCCTGGTCACTTCATCATGAAAATTCATTATCCATGGACAAATCTCTTCTGAATTCCAATATGCTCTTGAATTCACTTCTTGAATTTAATTTGAAAAAGCTAATTCTCTTTCATGCAAGTGAATTTTTTTTAAAAAGATACAGAATGTTCATGAGTTCTGCTAATCGAGAAGTAATGCCAAAAATATTCCTATGATCAGTGGCTGGATGAAAAGCTACAACAAAGATTTATAAATAAATATGAATAAACATGACCTTGTATTATTTCAATTTAACCCTCTTGTTGATGAACATTTGGTGAAATCATCATATCTCTATGACCTTTTATAGGAATGTCCTTATACAGTATCTATTAAAATGGAAAGTTGATTTATTATTCATAAATCACTGATTAGGTATTCAGGTGGTTATTGATTACTTTTAAAAAGTCAGTAATATATGTATGTCAAAGGATCAGATTGTGAATTTTATTTTTTTAACATCCGAAAGAATGCTTTCATTTTTTTCCCTTTAAGAAAGCAGAAGCTCCATTTTAGTTGTTAATTAAAATGAAATAAAACCCTTACTACAGATACAAGATAATTTTATTTAACAGCATCCATCTTAGAAGTATTATATGGGTGGTCTTGCAGTCAGGCAAATCATCTCCCCCCCCCCACCCTCTCTCTCTCTCTCACACACACACACAAGATTTTTACTTCCCCAATCACTTGTTGCTTAAGAAATTGAAATAAGGTGCCATCCCTCCTCCTCTGCTTTGCACATTCCTCTTGGCCAGCTAGAAAATTAATTCTTTTTTTTTAATTAGAAACTCATCCCAATCAACTAAATGCTAAGTCCTGTCAATCATTTTAGAATTCTTCTAATAAGACATCTGCTGAGGCTTTGGTTATCAGCAGTATGGAAATGAAAGAAAAATCTTGGGCTTTTGGGAAATGGCTTTGGAAAAGTAGGTTTGGGGCCAAGATGTCAAAAGAAGTAATCCAGAGCTAGGTGTACAGTCAGTTGTGGGTTCTAAAACCCTTTACTACCGGTTCACGCGCACGCGACACTTCTGCGCATGCGCAGAAGTGTCCCGGGTGGGTGGGCGGAGCCTCCCGCCGCCGCTGCTAGCGGTTCTAAGAACCGATCCAAACCAGGAACAACCCACCGCTGTGTACAGTGGAATAAGTTCACCACATTTGCAGACTTCCTGTCTGGCATCTCATCTGTTGGTTTTCCACTGACAATCTTGACCATAGCAATGTTTTCTTTCCTTTATGCCTCCTCATAATCTGCTAAACAATTGAACAACTTGATGATCATAGGCTTCCATCAAATAATTTTTTAGACCAGTTTGAAAAAGAGTTCATTTGATTTAAAATTGATGCTTACCTTGGCTCTCACAAATGCAGAAGATCTTGGCTCAATTACGCTAGCATTGATTATCTTGTAATATGTAGAACTATTAGGTTAGATCCAATATAGCCAAAACTTAAGGCCAAACTTCACTTTTATAAAAGGAATTGTCCTAGTGATTCACACAAACCAGAATAGAATAGAATAGAGTAGAGTAGAATAGAATAGAATAGAATAGAATAGAATAGAATAGAATAGAATAGAATAGAATAGAATAGAATAGAATAGAATAGAATAGACATAGACCTAGACATAGACATAGACATAGACATAGAATAGAATAGAATAGAATAGAATAGAATAGAATAGAATAGAATAGAATAGAATAGAATAGAATAGAATAGAATAGAATAGAATAGAATATGACCTTGGAGGTCTTCTAGTCCAGCCCCCTGCTCAAGCATTTGCTCCATTTCAGGCAAGTGGCTGTCCAGTCTTTTAAAAACCTCCAGTGATGAAGCACCCACAATTTCTGAAGACAAGCTGTTCCACTGGTTAATTGTTCTCACTGTTAGGAAGTTTATCCTTAATTCCAGGTTGCTTCTCTTCTTGATTAGTTTCCATCCGTTGTTTCTTGCCCTGCCCTCTGGTGCTTTGGAGAATAAGTTGACCCCCTCTTCTTTATGGTAGCCCCTCAAATATTGGAATACTGCTATCATGTCCTTCTATTCTGTAGACTAGCCAAACCCAAATCCTGCAATAGTTCTTCATATGTTTTAATCTCAAGGCTTTTAATTATCTTAGTTGCTCTTCTCTGCACTTTTTCCAAAGTCTCAACATCTTTTTTGTAATGTGGTGACCAAAACTGGATGCAGTATTCCAGGTGTGTTTTTACATTTATTTATAAAGTGGTATTAACACTTCACGTAATTTTGATTCTATGCCTCTGTTGATGCAACCAAGGATTGTATTAGCTTTTTTGGCTGCTGCTACATACTGCTGGGTCATGTTTAAGAATGATCGTCCACTAAGACTCTAAGGTCCCTCTTACAGCTACTGTTTGTGAGCTAGGTTTCGCCTAATCTGTGCTTACATCTTTGGTTTTTACTGCCTAAATGTAAAACTTTGCTTTTCTTATTAAAATTCATTTTGTTGGATAGGGACCATTGTTCAAGTCTGTCAAGATACTTTTGGATCCTGAGTTGGGCTCCTGGGGTGTTGGCTATTCCTGCCAGCTTAGTGTCATCTGCAAATTTAATGAGTTCCCCTTCTATTCTCTTATCTAAGTGATTTATGAAGATATTGAAGAGTACTGGGCCTAAGATGGAACCTTGTGGTATCCCACTGCTTACTTTCCTCCATGTAGATGTAGTACCATTAAGGACTATTTGTTGAGTACATGATATAAAGATATAAAGATATAAAGATACAGGATATCTTTGCTCATAAAACATGCTAAATCAAAATCAGACATATCCATGTTTGTCATGGATGTGAACCAAGCATTGTGGCTTGTAAAAATGGTTTATGACTTAGTACAATTTGTAAATCCAGCCTACTGAGTTTATTCAGCAAATCATAATTAAGGAAATTCTTATCCTCCGTGTTGATCCAGACCAATCTGTGGCTGCATTTAAGTTGAGTTAAGATCAATGTAGTCAAAAAGTCATAGTCCGAGACTAAAGTAGAAGAAAAACAAAGTTTAATTAAGCAGTAATGCCTTAAAATTGTATGAAAAAGCTTCTCTTTCTACAACTTGCGAAGTGTGGAATCTTGCCATTATTTTTATATGTCCATAAGTATGTATATTTGTTTGTCTATTCTACTGTTATTCAAGAAGCTTCCACATAGAGTTTGTTACTTAGTTATATTTTTACATATATGTGAAGGTTGCTCTATGCAAATTTCCTCTGATAATCTTATTGAAGCTCTTTCAACTTCTGCTGACATTTCTACATTTTGCTTCAGAAGGATCTTTCATGTATGTAAATGTAAATAGGAAATTAGAAAACTCCAGTTGTGTCCAAACTGACTGCAGCTAAACTTATAATAAATCAATCTCTTGTTTATATCTATTTGGTAAAACTTTTCTAACATTCCTTCTTGCTTCTGTTTTTTATAAGTAGTTATTTTATCATTATCTGTATAAAGTTTTTAAAAATGCATCCATGTACATTCAGTGGCTGTCTGAGATACAAAATAAAAAGACTGATAACATTTACTTGAAATCTGTTAGTATCCTGATTTTTGTTCTTAAATACAGGAAAGTAACATCAATGTATTGTTGACTGATTTTTCAGAGAGTGTTGTTTTGACAAAAAGGTCATAATATGAAGATCATAGTGGATAAATTTCATGCAGCAAAGACATTGCGACAGATAAAATTAAGTCAGACTCAAGATAGCTCTGATGAAGCACAATGAATAAAGCTCAATATAAATCTAATAAACATACATACATTAAAATGGCATAGACTATTATGGACACAGTACACTGATATAATATCTCTGCTTCATAAACTGCACTGGTTGCCCATATGTTTTAGGATGCCTATATGGCATAGGACCAGTTTAACTGAGGGATTGCCTATTTCTCATGGTTTCTGCCTAGCAGGTACATGTTAACAGAATTGGCACACTCCAGCTTCCTTCAATTAAACAGTGCCATCTATTGGGACCCAGAAAGCATGACTTCTTTGTTGTGGTGCCTGCCTTCTGGAATGAGTTCCTCTTGAAATCTGTGTGGCTCCCACTCTGTTGGTGTTTCATGCCTTAAAGACTTGGTCGTTTTCTCAGACCTTGGATTAAGATGGATAGAGCCTTATTTATAGGGCAAAAAGATAGTCAGACCCCATTTTGTTTTGTTCTGTATCTTGTTTTGATTATTATATTGTGAGCTTCCCGTTTGCAATTGTGCAGCATCTAAACTGAATTCAATAAAGGTACAGTTTAAAAACCATTTAAAGATATATTAAATTAATGAAATGTATAATGAGGTTGTTATAAGTTCACACCAGAACAGTAGTGCAAGATACGATAGCAATTTTGATGCAACAAAATGTTCTGTAGAACTTTGCTACAGTTAATACTGCTTCAATATGGCAGAGGCAGTTAGTCAGTATGGATGAGGCCATCTCACCCAAAAAATCTGCCTCAGAAAAATCCTGATTTCTAAAAGAGACAAGAAATATACTGAGAAATGAGGGATTGCTTCCATTGCTATTGCCATCGTACTTCTATGAACATTATTGCGTACGTTGTTTGACTACTACGTGAGATTGCCATCGTATTTCTATGAACATTATTGTGTACGTTGTTTGACTACTCCTCCTTGTTTAGGGTGTTCTGAAAGAGGTAAGAAAATGTGTTTTCTTATTTATCACACCATGAAAATGGGTATGGGAGTGACTAGAATATGTGTGTATGTGGAGAGAGAGAGAGAGAGAGAGAGAGAGAGAGAGAGAGAGAGAGAGAGAGAGAGAGAGAGAGAGAGAGAGAGAGAGAGAGAGACCAGCAGATGCCATAGTGTGATATATAATTGGATTGCTGAGTTTAAATGTTATTCCCAGTCAAGGATGTTTACATATGCAACAATTTTCTAAAATGCCTGAGATCTGAAATAAAGCATTTCTCGTACAAAAGGACAATATTTTATTTTAAAAAAACTGCATTTTTGCTCCAAGTAAGGGAGTTTCCCCTCCAGAATAGTATTTTATTTTCAAAAGCTACTGCACAACTGAAATGAAGTCTTTCCCTTATCAAGAATAGTATTTCATTTTCAATATCTTCTTGTTGCACTCCTGCATGTCTAAGGAGAAATCCAAGCCAAAACAACATGAAACTACATTTAGTTTCTTGAGCTTTGCAGCAGGCAAGAGATGCTAAAAGCCATCCAGGAAAATAAACACAAACAAAGACAGTTGCCTTTTGTGAAAAGTAATCCTGTAACTTCTCAATATTCCAGGTTGTTGTGTCAAATATAGGCCAAATATGAAAGAGTTTAAAATTCCCCCAAATGCTAATGAGCTCTTGATGCAAGTCATACAATGAGTGATAGAGCAGTAAACTTTTTCAAAGTTTCTTTACTGCATTATAATTTGCTTTGCGGTGATGAATGACTACTTGAGTAAACTTTTAGATTGTTAGTTCTCACTTGTTATTTGGGGGGATTAGAGCTGGCTCAACTTTGGATATATCCCTTATGGTGTGAAACATTGATGTACTGCACAATATAACACATAACAAATTATACCTCTATTTATGATCCTGACATACAGGCATTTATTAGCTATGCCAGTGTCTCTGTAGGCAAAATCATACTCTGAAACAGAGAAAAGTGCCCTGCTCAAAAAAAAAAAAAAAGAAAGAAACAATCATAAAAAGAAGCAACAAAAAATGCATATAACTGCACTGAACACTGCACCGAAAACTATTCCAAATCTTTCCTTACACGCAAAATGATGCCTTGCGAACAACAAGGATTTAACATTTTAAAAAACGAGACATCAAGGTTAGAAGCAGGGGTGAAATCCAGCAGGTTCTGACAGGTTCTGGAGAACCGGTAGCAGAAATTTTGAGTAGTTCGGAGAACCGGTAGCGGAAATTTTGATTAGTTCGGAGAACCGGCAAATACCACCTCTGGCTGGCCCCAGAGTGGGGAGGGAATGGGGATTTTGCAGTATCCTTCCCCTGTCACGCCCACCAAGCCACACCACGCCCACCAAGCCATGCCCACAGAACCGGTAGTAAAAAAATTTAGATTTCACCACTGGTTAGAAGCCAAATCTCTCACTCCGTAGGCAGCTTCTGACCACAACACTAATAGAACAACTCAGTTCCTGCAATAGGGAAAGATCACAGTTGGGAAAAGAGTAAATTAATTGGAATTAAATTGATTTAAGAGCTGAGCAAATGGTAGTTGTCTATTGCTAATTCCTGGTGTGGTGTGGAATTAATCCAGAGTGTTACTGAAACCAAAATAGAGCAGGATGTTTCAAGCATTATTTCTCCTGCATGGAGAAATGTTCAGGTAAGTATCACCAATGTTTCCACTAGAAATATGCACAACAATCCAAAAGCTTTTTAGTCCATTTGGTGATCTTTAGAAATGTTTTAAATTGGATTTCTAGAGAAGCTCTGAAAACATCCTTACAGCTTCTAACCATTCAAGAATATAAGAGAAATATTATGCAACTTCTCTCTTCTAAGAAAATTTCAGGATACTGGAGACAAACAATAACAAATAGTGGCCAACTTCATCAGATCTTTTTTTTTTTTTTTTGGTGTTGTTTTCAACAACGGCATAATTTTTAAATTTCTATTTTCTTTAATAATTTTCATAAGCTTACATTTATTAAACTCAGTTCTTAGATAAAATTTTAGTGGTATCATTTTGAAACTCTGAAACCCTAATTTTCCCAGCCTAAGTCACTGTTTACTGAAGTCATGAATTCAGTACCGTATTTTTTGGACTATAAGATGCACTATAAGATTTCAAAGAGGTAAGTAAGAAAAAAAAAGTTTTTGTCCTCCCCGGCCCCCAGGAGCACTCTGCAGGCCTCACAAACCTTCTGTATGCCCCGTTTTTTGCAAAAATTGGCCTGCTTTTCACCCATTTTTGCAAAAAACAGGGTGCACAGAGGGTTTGGGAGGCCTGCAGAGTGCTTCTGGGGGCTGGGGGAAGGCAAAAACGCCCCCATTTTTGTGAAAAACGGGCCATTTTTCACCCATTTTTTGCCTTCCCCCAGCCCCCAGGAGCACTCTGCAGGCCTCCCAAACCCTCTGCGCACCCCTATTTTTGCGAAAAATGGGCCAATTTTTCGCAAAAATGGGACATGGGGGCAGGGCTTCGGGAGGCCAAAAATGGCTGTATTCGGGGTATAAGACGCACCAACATTTCCACCCTCTTTTAGGGGGGAAAAAGGTGCGTCTTATACTCCAAAAAATACGGTAATTGTGAGTGTGTCTGAATGTGTGTGTGTGTGTGTGTGTGTGTTGGTTAAGGCACTGGGCTAAAAAGCAGGAGACTGTGAGTTCAAATCCTGCCTTGTCCATAAAAGTCAGCTGGGTGACCCTGGGCCAGTCAGTCTCTCTCAGCCCAACTCTCCTTACAGAATTGTTCTGAGGAAAATAAGAGGAGGAAGGTGTGTTGGATATGTTCACTGCCTTGAGTTATTTGTAAAAATAATAAAGGTGAACTATAAATAAAGAAACATCTGCTAGTTTATTTGAACTGATTAGTATCATTGTTTTGAATGAAAAGCATCTTCTGAATTTTAAGAACTGAAGAGAAGAACATAATGGAAAATAAAGCAAATAATGGGGCAAGAATTTAATCTGGGGATGGAAGTATGCAGAATCTTTACATCCCTGGAATTTAATTGTATCTACAGTACCATAAATCACTATCTCTGGCATAGTTTGAAAACTTAAAGCTGTGGGTCCCTGCTGGCACAATTTATATGAGATTATATTATAACTATCTTCTCCTGATCTATTCTCAGCTATTTTGCCATGAACACTCTGATGGCTCATCTGACAGTCCTAAACTGCATGAACACTCCAGTCTCTCAGCTCACTAGGGTGATTCAACCCAGATTTACCCACAGATGGAAAAGAATATGAATGCTGTAGATCAGTGAGCACTGATGTCCAAGTCTTACAATGCTTCAGTACCAAAGACTTGTTACCCCTCTGTGAGATGTTTATTATATTTAATCAAATTTATGAACATGAAGGATCAGTGAGAGGAGGCCGAGCTCAGCGTGAACAAAGAAAGCAGGAGCTCCTTATGGAAGCACCAATCATCATTGACAAAAAAAAAATATTTATGTAAAATTTCGAGAGCCATCATATAATGATTTGCAAATCACAGATTTCTGCCCTGAGCATTGAAATAAATCCTTGTTCTAGCAGAGTTTGAAATTGGCTCAACAAGTTACTCCCTTTCATATAATACAAATGTAAAATAAGCTCTATTTTCTTTGATGCCACCCTAATGCAATCTTCATAAGCATGCAAGGCATTGTCTCATTTAAAACACATGTCCAATTTCTAAATCGTGTATACAGTTCTATGAAATATCTTTGAACAAGCCATTATGACCTACTTTGGCTGTTTTCCAAAAATTGTAATTTTCACTTTAGCATGATGGATGCTAAGTCTTTCTTTTTAGCAATACCAGATATCACTAGTGTAAAATAAAACAGAAACTTTTTAAGAGCCAAAGGAAAAGAGAAAATATTATACGGGGACAAACAGGGAATCACAACCTTCTTATATTAATTTAACATAGGTGTATAAAAAATCATCTCTAAACCATCTACCGTGTTTCCCTGAAAATACGACCTACCTTGAAAATAAATCCTAGCCTGATTTTTTGGGGTGGGCCTAATATAAGCCCTATCCCCAAAATAAGCCCTAATGAAGGGGGTGGGCATGGCCAGCACAGGAGGCAGCCCTTCCCTTCCCCGGTCACCTCATGGCTGCTCGGCCCCTTAATTGTGGCCCGCAGATCAGCTGAGCCAGCGAGGGCCAGGAGTTCTATCTCTTCAGGTGCCTGGAGATGTTTCTGGCACACTCTTGCTAGCCCCAGCCCTGCCCACGGTGCCAGGAAACCTCACAGCCAAGGGCCCCTCTGTTCCGCAGCTCACCTTGTGGCTCTGGAGCAGGCGGCGACCACAGTTTGCGGTCTGCCAGGCCTGGAGCTCGGGTGTTGCTCAGGCTGCTGCTACGATGAGGCAGAAAGCCATGTGGCCCATCGGAATTGGCTCCCCCCCCCGCCTCTACCCGGCTTCTGCTGCTTGAGAAAAGGGCAATCAGCAGGCAATTCTGGAAGATTGTGGGAAGCGTATGCTCAGCTGATCTGCGGGCCGTGATTAAGGGGCCGAGCAGCCATGAGGTGACCGCGCTCTCCTGCACCTAAAAAAAAAAAAAAAAAGACCTCCCCGAAAATAAGCCCAAGTGCTTATTTTCAAGCCTAAAAGAAAATAAAACCGGGTCTTATTTTCAGGGAAACATGGTAGGAAAACTAACTTGAAGAGAGAAATGTTAGATTTGGGGCTAGGTCAGTCTGCTGTTAAATGTAGTGTGAGAGCTACCATAAAGATGAGATTTTATGTTAATCATAGACTTAGGTTTATGTTGTGGCTGTTATTGTGTATGTAGATTTGGGTTAGAGCACATTATTAATTTGCCAGTTGGGTGAATTTTGCATTGAGTTAGACCATTCAGATTTTTTGTTAAATTGAGTATATAGATGAATGTTAGGTTTAAATTTTGTGACAGTTGTACATTTTGGTTCATGTAACAATTAGGAGTGAATGCTTCAATATAGATTAGGGCAAATATTTGTACTGGCATTGTGGCCATTATTATTGTGTCAATAAAAGTATATACTTTATCCATTTTTCCCAGCATTCACACTAAATTTAAACATAAAGCCCAAGAAAACTTAACCCCAACCCTAATTTCTTTGCCAAAAAATAATAATCCAAAATGCTGGTTGAGTTTTTCCACTGCCATCGATCACTTTACACTGGAGAAATCCCTGTCTTTCCTTTTTTTAAAAAAAAAAAAGTTTTTTTTTATTTTTTTCCAACAAACATTACATATTTTATGAACAAAGTGTTGTCCGGATCAATTTTACATAGCTTTCCAAATACATAATCCATTTCATTATCATCTCTCCATTTCATTTCCAACCCATGATATTCTCCTTACATATTTCTTTATCTTAATTTATTTATTTTTTAATACATACATAATAATACTAATCGCCCTAGATTCCTAATCCCTTACAATAACATCAATTAACTATCCTATTTACTACATACATTCCTCATGTTTTCTGTCCCACTATATTTCAACTCCTTCTCACAATTTCATTAATCTAATTTAATTTAAATTGTCTTTGAAAATAAAACAAATTACCCTTTCACATTCCATCTACTGTTCTGTTTTACTATAATCAATATACATCGTCATCCTCAAATCTTACACAAAAACCCTTTAATTTAATTAACAGTGCACAATTAAAAATGTATCAAGTTTCCCATCCCTTTTTTTCCTGCTAAATCTGTTTTGCCATAAATAATATACATCATCATGT
>QLTV01004237.1:446386-483045 GCA_003457575.1 Thermophis baileyi | reverse complement strand
TCCCCTTTGATTGATTCTTTTTAAAGGGATGTTCCCCTCTCTCAGCTCTTTTCTTACCACTGTAAATCCCAGTGAAATCATCACATTGTTTTTTACTTTCAGTCCCTTCTTCTTCTATGTTGTTTTCTTGTCCTCATTTGTCTCTTTTACTACCTCCTCTCCTATTTCTTGCTCTGTATATTCCCGCAAAATTTCTAACTCTTCTCCTATTTCTATGTATTCCAACAAAGTTTCAGATTTTTTATCACCTTTTACAGTTTCACACACATTTTTAGCATAACAAATAATTCCTCATACATCCAAATCTCCATATTGCCAATTTAAGCTTTTTATCTTATATCAAAATTAAAACTTAAAGTCCATATAGTCTCTTTTTCATTTTCAATTTCTATTGTGTCCAGTTTAAATAATAGTCCAATCCGATCCAATTCCAAAGTTTATTGTCCTCCACAGCCGTAGAAACACAAAGCCAAGCAGTATAGGCTAAACAAACACTCCTTAAAAATTCTCAGCCTTTCCACATTATCTTCTTACAGGCAAGGTCAGACAGCTGCACTTTCTCTCTTACAATCCACAAATTGTTGCAATATTTTCTTTTCTCCAGTAGATGGCACTCTCCGCTCCACAATATTCACACCAGCTGGTTGTCAAAGCTGTCAAAAAATAACTTTAAATCCACACACACACAAAAAAGGATTTTCTCACAAATTTCTTCCTTCTATTCTTTTATATTTCTCCAATTGAAATTATATCCAAGATACAAGTAATCTTCTTGGGCTTTAAAAATTTAGCCTCCGGTTTTTTTCCCTTCCTCTGTACAGTTCCCTGGTGCCAATTAGCCGCTATTTCAGCTTGGGAAATTCTTTTAAATTCCAAATTAAAAATCATCTTTTACCTGTGAGTTGGTAACTTGCTCATCTGGTTTCAGCACTTTATCCAAACACCGCTCCTGCACATAAACTTGGTCCGGTTGCCCCAGCCTTGTAGCGGTCATTCAAAAATGGTCACCGCCCCCCACCTCCAGTCCAAAGAGCTGTCTCTGACCATTTGAGGAACTTGCCTGCTCCTCTAGGTCATCTGAGATGCCTCTCCTTCTTCACCGTCCCTTCAGGACGGTTCCTGTCCGAAGACCCCCCGATAGCGGTTTGTCAGACTGGGTTTCGCGAAGCTCATCAGAGCTCACTATTTCCCAGCCTGTCTTGCCACGACACTTCCGGTCGAATCCTGAAATCCCTATCTTTCCGGAAGTTCTCAGGAAGAGTCATGTGACAATCCTCCTTCCATCAACAGCTTGGTTGTCAGAAAGACATGTGTGAAGGGCAACCAAAAGAATCCTGGATTATTTAAGAGTTCATGCCATTTCCTATATATATATCAAGGTCAAAGAACTAGAAGGAAGTTGAAAGGCATAAAAGGAGAGAGAGAAAAAGGGAGTAGACATGAACATTTACTTCTGAAAAGCTTTTTCTCAACCAGCTGCTTTCTCAACTCAGATCTCCTACAAATACAACACAAAGTCACTGAACTCAGATTACAAACTCCCCCCAAAAGCATATAAATACATATATAATTCATATAAAGTTATATAGATTCAATATGTTGCAGCAAGTTTCCTGACCTCCAAACCAAATCTGTATGAGTTGGGCCTTTAAAAAAAAAAAAAAACTTTCATTCAGCCCCATGGGAAGAACTCCAATGGAAAAAAAGCAAGAACAAAAATGGAGGTGACTCCCTTCTCCTTCCAGAAGTCTCCCTGAAATGGGAAATGGGTTGATTCCTTTTAGGGGTGGGGTTGGGATACTTCTAACCTGGTTTTACTTCAGCTCAATTCCTGAGCCTCTTGGAATGGGATATACATTCATTACAGAAATATTTCCAGGTCTTGAAAGCAATAGTCTATTTAATTACTTGGAGTACTGATATTGGGGAGACTTATTGCTAATAGACTATCTTTGGATTGACAGAATAATGCTTGCTGCTCATAACTGGAGAATTAAAATAATTGATCATTATTAAGATTCTTCTAGGCCTGAGATCATGAATTGTCACTTTCTATATTAGAAGGCAGCAAGAAAATACAGTATATTCTGCAGGGGGAAAGAGTCACGTGTATAATACGTAAGCTTACAACTGTATCCTCATCACATTCATACTTTTTGGCAGTTTATTTTAAAAACATTTTACGTGCATATTTAAAATACATTTTAAAAAGAGGCTGCAAAATCTATTCTTGATTTAAAGCACAGCATTTCTTGTCCCAGTTTATAGGCATAACACCTGTGGTGCCTTTTAATTCCATTACTATTATTTTAGGATTTAGCATGCTAGGAAGATCAAACGGTTTCAGTGTGGCAGCTCATTTTCAGTAATGGATACATAAATCATAAGTCACAAATCTAGGGAAAGTGCCTCTTTATAACTAATCCCATAGCAGCAAAGACCTTTGATCCTGATATAATATCAAAAGGGACTTATACTATGCTTTTTAGTGGGTGTGCAGAGTTTGTTTGCAATGTATCCATTCATCTACCAGCTATGCTGGCTGGAGAATTCTGGGAACTAAAGTCCACACATCTTCAAATGGGTTTAGGATGTTTAGGCGCCCACCATTGGCCCACCCCCTCCCCCCAGCAACCCACCTCAGCTGATTCACAGCCAGCTTTCCTCCTCCGCTGTCCCTCCCCTGGCAATTCTCCATGACCAATGGCCTCCTGGCCCTCTATCCCTGCCCATTCACCCAGACATTGTTTGACCCGGGCCTTTGGCTGCTCGGGACAAGAAGACACCAGCCAATGGGGGCAAGTGGCAGTGAGCGATCAGTGGCAGGCTATAGAAGGGAGCAGTGCACCATTGCAGGAGCCATTAAGGGAGGTGCGCCAGGCAACTGGCAGCGATGGCATGCAGAAATTGCAGGGGGGGGCACCAGGCAACTGGCAGCGGTGACATGCAGAAATCATAGGGGGTGTGGGGGGTGCACAAGGCGGTGATGGCATGCAGAAGTGATCATGGGAAAGTGATTGGGGTGCACCAGGCAACTGGCGGCAGTGGTGGCTCCATGCTTCCCTGGAGCAGATAAGCATCTGCATTTTACTCCCCCTGCGGTGCGTGCAAGTAGTGCAGGGAGGGTGATCTTAATGAAGCCTCTGAATTGTTTCTGGGTAGAAAATTAGGCCGAAGCCTTCCCTGCCTGCCTGCCTGTTACTTTGCTCTCCCTCAGCAGCACGGGTGCCACACAGATTCCCAAATGCAGCAGCAATAGCTTGCCCCATTTTAATGGTAGGAAAGCTCTCTTCTGGAGACAGTTTTGTCTCCAGAAGACAAGACCAGAGTTGAATCTAAAGCTTCCAGCCTGTAGTTATTGCTAAAAAGCCTCTGCTGCTTGTTCGCACCCCCACCCCACCCCCTGAGATTGCTTCTGCATGCCGCCACCACCAGTTGCCTGGAGCACTCTCCCATCCCCCCCGCAATCACTTCTGCATGCCACTGCTGCCAGTTGCCCGGCACCTCCCTCACGCGATCGCTTCTGCATGCCACCACTGCCAGTGACCTAGTGCACCCTCCAGGATGGCCCCATGATGACGTGCTGCCTTTCCATAGCCTGCTGTTGATCACTCACTGCCGCCTGCCGCCATTGGCTGGCGGCTTCTTATCCCATGCAGCCAAAGGCCTGGATCAAATGGTTTCGGGATGAATGGGCAGGGATGAAGGGTGAGGGGCAGAGGGGCAGGGGCCATGGAGAATGGCCAGGGGAGGGTGAGCGGAAGAGGAGAACTGGCTGTGAATCAGCTGAGACGGGTGGCTGGGGTTGAAGGGTGCGGCCAAAGGTGGGCGCCTAAACATCCCATTCCATCTTCAAACCTCCAAGTTTGAGAAACACTGTAGTAGGAGATGCCAGCATAATCAAAAGAAGTCTCAAGTTGTCATATTGTGTGTGTAAGTGTGCAAGACAGAAAATTGGGGAGGCGGTAGGGGGCAATCTGCAAAAGATAACCCAGCAAGGAGCAAGACTGCTCAATAGCAGGCATGATGATTATGACATAACAAAGAACTCTGGGAAATTTGAGGGTGGGTGGAATGAAGAGGAGGGCGCAGCTGGAAGTGTGTTATGAAATAAGGATACATCTTGTTGTACCATCTGCTTGTATAAGATCCTAATCACATTGTTTAAAAAATTATTATAATTCATACTAAGACTGATTTTTGCTGGAACAGCAATACATGTTATCCCCTTTCTGCCAAAATCTCGGTGAAAAAAACACTCCATATGCAAATAATGATAAGAAAGACAACACTTACTGGCATTTACTTTAGCTTTGTTGATTTTGATAATTGTAGTAAAGCTTTCTTAAGGTTTTTGTCTGTTTTTAATAGAGCTGTAGAAAAGAAAGGCAGCTTAAGATTTTCCTCCATATGCAATGTAGCTATTGAGAAATCAGGGTTATACATGTAACTAATATTTAGAAAACATTGAAGCTGCTGTAAATAATACATTTAATGTAATGTATATTTTATCCTAAAATAAGACAGAAGCTAAATGCCAATTGCTTGCTTCTTTTCCTCCCCTTTTACATACAGGGAGTTAGGATTTAATGAATTCTGTCCAAACTGAAAAATAAACTGCATTTATCCCTGGTCAGCTTGAGGAATAAGCAGGCTTTGTCTGCCTGAGTTATGATAAGAGGCGTTTAAAATTCAAATTAACAAGATATTCATAATGAGTCACTTCCCACAAGCAGATACATATATTAAAGACCATATGAGTAAAATTGGTAGGTGGGGAAGTTAAGGGAGCTGTAATGATCAGAGGTGGGTTCCTCCCGGTTCGGACCGGTTCGCCCGAACCGGTAGCAACCCGCTGGTGATGTCACGGTGATGTCACGGAACCGGTTCTGTCGGTGCCGGTCCGTGGGCGCCGCCATCTTTATTTAAAAAAAATTGGGGGGGATTTTTTTCTGGGTTTTTTTGATCTTTCAAGATGATGATGATCAAACAGTTAAATTATCTATAGCTGCCCACTCCACAATTAAAAACACAGGTTAGTATAGACAACCTGAACTAAAATAGTCATAACAGCAACAGGAAAGCAAAACAGGGACCATCTTTTCCGGCACTGCGCATGCGTTGCCATCTTGTTTTAGGCTTTTTTTTTAAAATGTTTTTTTGGATTTTTCGGCACTGCTCATGCGCCACGCGGCGCAGGAGGAAGTGAACCAACAGCGAGGTAAGTTAGAACCCACCCCTGGTAATGATCATATTCTTTAAAAGAAAAGTTGTAAGTTAATGGACCTAACTAGGACTGGCAACTCCATCACCAAATGAAACTGTCATTAAATGAAACATCATATGAGTGAACAATGTGGTTCAACAACAACAACAATTTATTACAGTCTTAGACCAGAACAAATAAAAGCACTCAGTATATATACACTTAAAACTTCTAGTATAAAATAATAAATAACAACTAAAATCTATAATAAAATCCAGTGTCAATTATACATGGTCTGACTATATGATAGTTGCAATCCCTAAACTGTGTGGCCCGTTGTAGGTTCAACGCTAAAAGGGAAATGACTAAGCAGTGCAAAGGGTTTGCCATCCTATGAGTGCAAGTTGCAATTTCCTCCTAGCTTCTCAACTAACTTTGCTTATCAGAATCTGGCTGGAAAGGTTGCAAATGGTGATCACGTAACTGCTATCAATATAAATCTGCAATGGCTGCCCAATCACAATCACATGACTACAGTGACAGTCCTCACGTCATAAGTGTGAGGACTGGCTATAAGTCACTTTTTTCAGTACTGTCATAACTTCAAATGGTCACTAAATGAATGGTCATAAGCACAGATTACCTATAGTCTTTCCATAAACTGAAATATGCTAAAATACATTATCACTCTCCCATACTCATGACTGGCTGTAGGGTAAGACTTAGTAGGCAATGATCTAGGGTGCCAAAGCTTAGAAGCACCAACACCATACCTCTTTCTGAATCATTCTAAAAATACAAATTTTTATATTGGCAGGAGGTGGCACCACCAGTTACAACTCACCATGGCCAACTCACTCATTTGTTGAACAATTCAACAAATACAAAAGTTAAATTAATTTTGACGGAACCATGGCCAATAATAATAAAGTAAAGAAAGTCAATCCAGAAACACAAGAGTTACAATAATTTTGACGAAAACAGGGTCACCAATAGTAAAAGTAACTGAATGAAATGCTTAATAAAATGTTGAACTGCCCCGCGGCATGTTTTTCTGTGGTGAGTTGGGTGTGGCGAGTTGTCCTGTGGTGAATTGACCATGACAAGTTGGTTGCGGTGAGTTGGCCATGGAGAATTGGCCTTGGTGAGTTGGCCTGGACCCAGTTATAGCAGCCTAGGGGTATTATATAGCCATAGACCAGCATCACCTATGCATTTTTATTAGCAGAAACCACTTTTGCTTCTCAGTGGTTTTGCCCAATGAATGAATAGCGCTAAGCAAATTTTGTAATATGTGCTGTCTAGAGAAGGAAGTCTGTGAGGGTTTTTTTTTCTCTCTCCTTTTAAAGTCTTCCCTAGGGAGAATTGATTGCTGACTCCTAAAGAGTGTTTAACAGAAATTGTGACACCTAAAATGGCTGCTTAAACTACCCCTAGTTATTGAAGTGTGAGATCCCTGTTCTAAGATTTCTTTGTAGACTTCTGAAACTTTGACACTGCAAATGTGGTTAAAACATGTGTGAATCTTAACAGTCCTCAATGGAAGGTCTTCAGCGCTTGAGCAGTGGAAATGAAAGGTTGGTATGAAAACATAGGCTACATTTCATACAGCTTAAAAAGCCATGGTAAAACTGATTTAACCACAATCATCATTTACATTGTTTATTGAAGAATGTCAGTAAAGAATTTGAACTTGTAAAGGGAAGAAGAATAACCTTAAGGAACAGGAGGAAAAGCTGCTACCAAGATCACAGTTGACTAAAAGGAAACTGAGTCCGGGCCGGGACTGTAACTGGGAGAGAGAGAGTCTTGTGTGAGACACTCAGATTTCAGTTCTGCCCTAGACTCAGATTTCTTTTATCAGACCACTGTCTTGGTATCAGTTCTTCCTCCTGTTCCTGAAGGTTATTCCTTCTTCCCACCACAGAACCACATTTGCAGAAAGCTCCATGGATAAACTGGCAGTGAGTTAATACCATTTAATGTTAAGAGTATGAGAGATTTTGGGGAAACTAGAAAAGTGTCAATTGTATGTCTACTGAGCCACTGTGGCACAGTGGTTAGAGTGCAGTATTGCAGGCTACTTCTGCTGCCTGCAATTTGGCAGTTCGAATCTCACCAGGCTCAAGGTTGACTCAGCCTTCCATCCTTCCGAGGTGGGTAAAATGAGGACCCAGATTGTTGGGGGCAATAGGCTGACTCTGTGAACCGCTTAGAGAGGGCTGTAAATCACTGTAAAGCGGTATATAAGTCTAAGTGCTATTGCTACCTCAGAAAGGTGTTCAGAGAGGTGGAGAACAGAGTGACAAAGAGACTCCATCTTAATTAACTCACTATAACAGAGGGCGACAAATTCTTCTTGCAGATGCCCATAATCTGCCCAGAATAGCATTAGAAAGACCTTCTTGAAATCCATGTTGTTCTTGCTCCCAGAAACATGGAATTTGACAAGGGAATTGAAATTGAAATTGAAAGAGGTTACCAGCAAATTAGGGATGTTGGCTGCCAAAGCCAAGTTAGATTTTCATAACAAAAAGGGACACAAAACAACTCCAAAAGCATCTCTCCAAACTGGAGAGAATGGGCAATAAAGCAATCGGTATAGAGATAAATAAGCAAAGGTCAAGTATTTTAATCCTAGGCAGGGCAACTACTGAAATCAGCAAATATTCAGGGGTATCAAAAGATATCAAATTCTTAATTGTGCTTTAAATATCTTGGAAGGTCATGACCAGTTTTCTGTTTTAAGTATCACATGTCACAGGCCATCTTGGAAGATCGGAATTTATTTATTATTTATTTACTGCTTTTATACAGTGCCCAACTTTCAACTAACTCTCATCTTATATCAGATGTAAGATACCTGACCCTTTTTTATGTTTGGTATTTGATTTGATATTGTATTCAGTAGCATTTTATTCAAAGTGTAATTTTCTCTTTCATCCTCTCATTTTGAATAGTGCTATTGTAATTTTAAAACCACTTGTGGTATGACACATGGCCCTGAAAGATAACCATTAATTCTTTCTATTATCTGAAGCAAGTTCACCATTGTAAGAACTTGACGGGAATTATTTATTGACAGTTTTAGCTTACTTTTGGTTTGGCATAATTGATAAAACCTATATTTCTCTTAAAACAGTCATTTTGGAATTTAACCTATATCAAAGGAAGATATTGAGAAAAACAGAAAGGGAAAGGAGCAATGAAATGAAAATGAGACATCTGTCCTTAGATAGCCACAGCATGATAACATTACCCTTTAGCTGGCATTCTCTTTCATTGCATTGCAGAATTACCATAGTGAATATTCTTCCACTTAAAATACATACCGTTCTCCAGGAAAAAAAACAGGAGCCTAGTTTAATGGTAGAAGTTTGGA
Source organism: Thermophis baileyi (assembly GCA_003457575.1). Lineage (NCBI taxonomy): Eukaryota > Metazoa > Chordata > Lepidosauria > Squamata > Dipsadidae > Thermophis > Thermophis baileyi. The sequence goes on along the minus strand of QLTV01004237.1, from coordinate 474,457 downwards.
TTTATTCACTAGTTTATTAGGAAGATACTGCATAATAATAAAATGTAAAACAACTAATACAGTTCACCACTAAGAACAATTGCACACATAGGGTAAATGTTAAGACTGAATCACTTTGCTTCTTTCAAACCCTAATGCTTTTCAACTTGCTAAAGAACTGGGGGGAGGAAAGGGGGAAATGGAATGCCGAGAATGTATGCAGAGATCGTGAGAGTATGGAAACCATCAAGGTCACCACTGCAAGTGCTTGAGAGAGAGATGGACTGTTCCCATAACAAGAGGACGTCTCATAATTGGACAATGCGATCACCCAGGGGTGGGGAGAAGAGGAAGCTATTGTTTAACTAGGCAAGCATATGCGCGGGGAAACCACAGTTGGTTTTGTTTCTTCAGTACCAATATGGTGGATCCAATAAAGATTTACTTTTGGGAATTCAATTCTCCTGAGAGTGTTTCCTAATTCACTAGTTGGACAGCTGACAGTAAAATCTAAAACTGGAAGAAATAATGTCTTTCCAAAAATTAGCAAAAGCAAATACTGTATATAGATATATGAAATGAGCAAGATATTTTCTGGTTGAATAGTACAGGATACCAAGAAGAAGCAAGAAAAAATTATTTATCAACTATTTAGAAGCAAATACTGTGCCCCTTAAATATTATGGTTAACAATCAGTCTGTATTCTATTGATAATAATATTTATTGTATCTAAATGTATATTGCAAATTGCAATTTCATTTTAAATTAATGGTTATCAGAAACCAATCCAAATTTGTAGCTGATCAAAGAGATGTTGGACAATCATAATGAAAAAGTAGTGGTATTGGTTTCATAAAGTGTATATATTTTAGGCACACTGAAAAAAACTAACATTATTTTGACAAGTATCTATTACAAGAAAAGGGCTACCTTTGAAAACCACTTAAAATACAGCAGCACCCAGCAATATGGCCGGCCTCATAACTCTTTTGCTTTTCTGAGCACTACTGCTACCAATAGCTTTCTGGTATAAATCAAGGTGCTGGTTATCAGCTATAAAGCCATTCATGGCATAGATCTAAGCAGGGGATCCTAAACTTTTTGCCTTCACACTTTAATGCACATACTTCATTTAAAAACCAAACACCAAAATTAACACAAAGAACAATGAACAATGAACAATGAAACAATGCAAAAGGGATGTTGAGACCTAGTAAGAGTGCAGAGAAGAGCCAGAAAGATGATAAGGGAATTGGAGGCTGAATTGTATGATTGAGAGAACTTGTCTAATCTATCAAAAAGAAGGAGTAAGGGTGATATGATAGCAGTCTTCCAGTACTTGAGGGGCTATCATAGAGAAGGGGTCGACCTATTTTCCAAAGCACCCTAAGGCAGGACAAAAAATAACCAATGGAAACTTATCAAGGAGAGATCCAACCTAGAACTAAAAAACTGTGAAAACTTGGCTGTTCTCTTAGATCTTAGGATACAGTAAATAATGGGTCTTGTGTATTTTACTTTTTTGTTTTGTACTTTTGTTTTGTACAAACTTTTTTTGTTTATTACTTTATTTTTCTATACTTCCCAGAATTGTTATACAGTTGTTGGTTTTATAAATTTAATCTAAACAAATTTCTACTACTATAGCAGAATGCACTATTTCAAATAATAGAGAAAAACAATATGTATAGAGCCGAGATGGCACAGTGGTTAGAGTGCAGTACTGTAGGCTACTTCAGCTGACTGCTAGCTGCAGTTTGTCAGTTCAAATCTCACCGGCTCAAGGTTGACTCAACCTTCCATCCAGAGGTGGGTTCTGCCGGTTCGGACCAGCTCTATAGAACTGATAGCGGAAATTTCCCCCTGCTCGCCGAACCGGCAGTGATGGCTGGCTGGACACACCCCTGAACCAACTCTCTCGGTGACGCCATAGCGATGCCATCTTTTTTTTTGCTTCTGCGCATGCGCAGAAGCTGTTTTTTGCTTCTGTGCACGCGCAGAAGCTTGGTTTTTAGCACTGCGCATGCGCGCGCAAGGTGCGTGCGCCCATGCAGCGCATGAGGAAGCAAACCGGCAGCAAGGTAAGTTAGAACCCACCCCTGCTTCCATCCTTCTGAGGTGGGTAAAATGAGGACCCAGATTGTTGGGAGCAATATGCTGACTCTGTAAACCACTTAGAGAGGGCTGTAAAAGCACTATGAAGCGGTATATAAGTCTAAGTGCTATTACTATTGCTATTGCTATTTATTTATTAAATTTCTATAGGGGCCATCTTTGGGTGGCATATACTATTAAAACAAAAGTAAAGGCACAGTCTTCTAGCATTAAAAAAACAATTAAACATTAAAAGATAGATTTAAAAATAAAATAATAAAAGCATTTATTAGAATACATTATCAGATCTGTACAAAAATTAGCACTAGTCAGACCCCAGTGAACAAAACAGATAACTGTTAGCCTTAAAACTTTATACAGAAAAATAGATTGCATATGAACTTTTCTACCTTAATCCTCACTCTTTTCTGTTCCAGACCCACTCTCCACAAATATGCAATTTTATAACAAAATGTGAAAATGAAAACAAACCCAAGAATATGAAACATAGAAAAGATAAGCTTGATAATCTCTGAGAATAAAAAGATTTATAAAAAACTATTTTTCTTTCAAAAGTATGTTACTATTAATTACTAATTGCCATTAGACATAATAGTTTAATGCCATTATATATACTGCAATAGACATAATATGTATGTATGTATGTATGTATGTATATATCACATAATATTATGTCTATTACAGTACATAATATTAAACTATTATGTCTACACACACACACACACACACACACACACACACACTTGTTAAAATCCAAGTGTATTTTACAGGAGTTAAATATATGCATGTTTTCATTCTCCCGTCCCTCCTTTATTTTTTTAATCACAAGTAATCAGCATGGGCTTGAACATATCCTATCTCTTTTACATTCTGCGGTTTGCAGGGAATGTCAAATGAAGCATCCCCTGGGAGGTCACAATAAGAACTATTAAGATACTACTCTTAAAGGCAGGAGGGCAGAGTCAGAATGCGAACATCCATAGGGTTTCCAGAAAAACAAGTTTGAAATTTCCATCCATTCACCCTACAGCAGGGGTGAAATGCTCCCGGTTCGCTCGTACCTGTCGGTCGCCGTAGAGCCAGTCGCCAAGGTAGCGTGAGGCACCGCCCACCCGCCTGGATGCTGCCATTTGGGTTCTTTTACCCTCTGCGAATGCACAGAACGCTTTGCACATGCACAGAGGGTAAAAGAACCCAAATGGTGGCATTCGGGCGGGTGGGCGGCGCCTCGCACTACCTTGCCGACCGGCTCTACGGCGACCGACAGGTACGAGTGAACCGGGAGCATTTCACCCCTGCCCTACAGGCTTAGTCACCATATACTGTAATAGTTACATGCGTCTCTAGAATCCTTTTATATCCTTTATAGTGGGCAATAAAAAAACCATCTTTATTGTTAACTAAGCATATCCATCAACCACAGAGACTCTGGAGACTCTGGAAAAGAAAATGGAAACTCATCAGATAGAAAAAAGAAACAAGCTGCTCGGAGGATTACATCAGAGGTGGTATTCAGCAGGTTCTGACCAGTTCTGGAGAACCGGTAGAGGAAATTTTTAGTAGTTCGGAGAACCGGTAAATACCACCTCTGACTGGCCCCACCCTCATCTATTCTCTGCCTCCCGAGTCCCAGCTGATCGGGAGGAAATGGGGATTATGCAGTAACCTTCCTCTGGAGTGGGGAGGGAATGGATATTTTACAGTATCCTTCCCCTGGAGTGGGGTGGGAATGGAAATTTTACAGTATCCTTCCCCTGCTACGTCCACCAAGCCATGCCCACAGAACCGGTAGTAAAAAAATTTGAATCCCACCACTGGATTACATGGCTGGCCAGCTGGAACGGTGGGCAGATACCTCTCATAGGTTGTGAGCAGAGGTGGGTTCCTGCCAGTTCGGACTGGCTCTATAGAACCAGTAGCGGGAATTTCCCCCCGCTCGCCGAACCGGCAGCGATGGTCGGTTGGACACGCCCCCGAACTGACTCTCTCGGCGGCGCCATAGGCACCGCCATCTTGTTTTTTGCTTCTGCGCACGCACAAAAGCTGGGTTTTTAGCACTGCGCATGTGCATGCCCGCACGGCGCGTGAGGAAGCAAACCAGCAGCGAGGTAAGCCAGAACCCACCCCTGATTGTGAGAGTATATTCTATTGCAAATTAATCAGGCAAAAATGTTTCATCCTTAATTTGCCTTCTCCCATGAAAAAGTCTGAGTGGACCCTAGTATTATACTTTATCTTTCACTTGCATTTACACATGATGAGAAAATAAGGAAGCTTTCTGTTTCTGTTTGTTTAGCTACTTTGTGCTACTTATTTATTTATTTCGCACCTACAGAAGTACTTTGCATTTTCTGCTACTAGGTTAGAAGAAAAATCAGAATTAAGTTATTGAGAAATAATAATATTTTTATCTTGTCATGAAGCTTAAAAAGTTTGGGTTGCCTCTTGATTAAGGTTGCATTCCTCTGCTGAGAAAATTGAGGTCACACATAAAAAACAGCAGTAAATTTTGAATAATTACGGCTGCATGCCCTGCATTATTGCTCTTATGTGAGTACCAATCTCTGTGAGGTGACATCTATGATTTAGTGCATCACCAAAACAATTCCTTGCCACAAAAGTCCCATCATTCACTCTTGCTGTTCATTTATTCAGTATGAAACAGAGATGATGATTAAAAGTCCTCTTTAAACTCGGTCCGAGTTCTCTAAGAGGATTCCCAACTGGAAAGTCATCCATCTCTGTTGATGATAGGTCAAATCCCAGAGAGGATTCTAAAACTATGTGGAATGATGACTCTGCAATCATCCTGCAAGAAGCCATGGAACGTGAATATAAAAATCCCCACACATACAGTATAGTTTTACTGACTGAGGAGCTGGCCAGCATCCCTTTAAAAAAAGGAAATGCCCCTACTGCCCTCAAAATAAAGGAGAAAAGTAAGCCTAGAACAGAAAAAACAAATGTTACTGCCACCTATTACATTTTCATTCCTCAAGCTTCAATTCCTTCATTCACCTCATCCAATGCCCCAGATTTACCTTGGAGGTATTTTTTGGCTCTGTGTCTTGTCTGAGAAGCAATAAAACACTCCGTCTGCTAGGATGGAAACTCCCAGGTATTTGAAAATAGAGTCTAAAGCCAAGCTGGAGTTTACGGTGTGATTGTGTTTGAACAATACATTGAATCTCAAACTAGCTGGCTGCATTTTCACATACCATGTTGTCTTTATTCATCCCAGGTGGTTAATTTATTATTCCATGTATTGTGAAACCTAGCAAATTGAGTCAATTGAATATGGTTAACATAGGCAAGTGTATCATACAGATCCACTGTTTAAGCTTTGGTTAGGGTATAAGAGAGTAAAGATCAAATTAAGGTATGTGCTATACTTTGACTTTGAAGAAAAGAAGGACACGGTGACATACATCTACATTGCCTCAGTCTCCAAGTCCATTAAGCAGTTGCATGTGGTTGCCTTCCACAACTGTCCAATCCTATTCCTCTCTCTCCCAATCTCTCCTGAGCTTAATGAAGTTTGATTTCTCCTCTTGAGTATGCAGAACTTTTGGACTCAGACATCAATATAGCCAATTCCACATCTCAGGGTTTAGGTTCATGTTCTGATAAGGAGACTTCCAAGGGAAGCAGATCACCCTGGAAAGGAACTCTAGGTGTTCCTTTGGTTAGTTATCCCTACGTTGTGTCTCTGGTGTGATTGGCTGTTTCTTGGAACTAGTGGCAATGAATTTCAGCCAGTCTCTGGCTGCTGCTTCTTCAGTCTGTGCTGACTTTTACAATTTTATACAGCAATTTTATACAGATATAGCAATTGTTTTAAACAATGATATTTTCCCTTGATGGTCCTCATTTCACAGCAGTAATGCAGTGCTTGAGAAGTAGCAAACATGGGGGGTGGGCACCAAGCAATCAGGCAGGTTCTCTTCTTCCAAATGAAACTAAATGCTTGAAATATTGTTTGTGATATTAATTTAGGATTGTGCTATGGTTTAAATTGAAACCGTGCATTCAAAAACAAAAACAAAAAACATTTTTCCTGCTTTTTTCATTTTATTCCTGAGAAAACAAAAAATCTTTGGGATTATACCTTTATGGATTGCTCCATGAAGTTAGGAGGCTTTTTCCACCTAGTGCAGTGGTTCTCAACCTTCCTAATGCCGCGACCCCCGCCCCGCCACCGCGACTCCCGCCCTGTCCCCTCCCCACGCGCGATGAGGTGACAAAGGGGGCATGACACCAAGATGGTGGGCTAGCGGGCGCTTAGGCGACCCCTGTGAAAGGGTCGTTCGACCCCCAAAGGGGTCGCGACCCACAGGTTGAGAACCGCTGACCTAGTGTGAGAGCCTGTCCGGCTGCAAATATTTGGATACTGAGAACTGAGTCATTGCAGAATCATAGCCTTACATGAACCTAAACCAATACTTCTTGTATTGCTGTGAAGGGGGAGGCTGGTAATTGCACCACAGGGACACCTCTGGGCTTAAGCCATTTGCAGTTAATCAGAATTACTAATGTGTTTGGTTAACTTTTTTTCCTTCCCTGACAAGAAGAAAAATTGATGAGGCTGCAGTCAAGAGATACAGTAAATGCCCTGGCATGGACTGTATGCCTTCTCTTGGGGATGCAAATGAGAACGCTAGCAGAAGAGTCATTTAGCAGGCTTGTTTTCAAATGGAAATGCTGAGTGCAGGAAGTAGGCTGCTGCTCTTAATGTTAAAGACCAGCCTCTTTTTTGTGTGTGCAATATTCCCCAAATGGATCTCATTTTAATAGGTTTGGCCTTCCTTGTAAATGGTTTAATGTTCTCTCTGACGGATGATGTGTCTCACCAGTAGAATGGCAGCTTCTGCCAGGAAAGCATCTTCCCGATGTAGAACAGTTATGTCAGCAGGATAGAAAATGAGTTCCAGCTAAAGTTGTCTACCTCAGTTCACCAGTAAAACCTGCTTGGGGTGAGTTTTGAAAAAACAGGAAGAGAGCCAGAAGTGATTCTGGCACAGCTTTTACCTTTCTGTCTCTGGTTAGCTGAGCATCATCCCACTGTGGTGCTGAATAAGATTGACAAAGCTACCTGCAGTGTTGGCAATTTCAAGAGTAGACTTCCATTTTGCAAATGCCAATCTTTAACTAGTTCCTATTAAATAACCCAAGTCACTGTGAGGTTTTTCTTTTTTTGCAATAACAACTTTATACATACAGATAGGTTAAGCATAAGATGTAGTTCATTAGAACTCCATCAGCTTCTTGTCCTCATCAGATTTCTAGAAGAACCTTAGGGCAGCAGTGACAATTCATAGGTCACCTGCCAATCCAAATCCCCCTCCCCCTTTTTTTTACTCTTACAAAAAAAATCACACCATTGAAATTTGGTGGCAAGATAAATGAATAGCTGCATCTAATAATTCTGACAGTTGCCATAACTACCCAAGGAAAGTTCACCTCCATGTTCCCATTTTCTCTTCATCCATCACCTTCCTTTTCATACAAACTGCGTAGTGACTCCCTTGTTCCAAATTCAAGACGATATTAGGCAGATTTGAAAAGAAGATGATTTGATTGAGCAAGCAGCTGAAAGAAGGGCTCTGTTTGGAGGTCATGTAGCAGCTATTGAAAGTTTTAGCTGATACAGTTCCCAGAGGCTTTTTTACTTGAAAGAACCTTATTTGTGGGTTCCTGCATGAATTATACATAGAAGAAAATTGCTGTAAAATGAGTTGCTAGATCCAAAACTTCAGATATATTTACAGTGTGCCTTGAAAAAGGAAGATTATTGTAGTATCCTAGCTGGACAGCCTCTATCCTTCCAGGATCAAATAAGCAGTAACCCTAACATAATAATTTTTTCTGCTTACTAAGCCTGGCACTTGAGAGAGAAATCCATGAATACTTTTTCTTCTACCTTTCTGTAAATAAACATGAAATGATAATCATCCAAATTTTTTAAAAATGCACCCAAAAACTACTATTGTACAACATGCTGAACATCAACCACATTTAGCCTAGCATATTCCTGAAACACAGTTTCTATGGTCAGTTTATGGTTCAAGCTCCTGTGCAAACTTAGAAAACTAAATTTAGAAACCTTCAGGAAATTGAAGTAGCGAGAAATCTGTTCCCCTGAAAGGAATTGCTATTTTCTTCTTCAGACAGATTCAAGACTAGTTTAATTAGACTTATGCAGCTTGTTGCTTTACTTTTATATACATGGGACTGAACCCAGAGGGATTTATTTTTGAGTAGATAGACAAGGGTTGCTTTGTATATTGTGAGCTAAACAACTGGCATACATAAATAAAAATGTTTGTGTATGTTAGCAAGGATGTATTTGAATGGACTAATGTTGGAAGACAGGGATAGTTAGCTATTCCGTATCACCCTGAACTGTGTAGAAATTGACCACCCTAAAAATGTGAAACATGAAAACCCTTTATTGGTTATAGCTATTTAACAATAAAAGATTATTCCCCTGCCAATTATTCAGCTAAGCATACTCCTTGTTGTGCTCACTCCTATGTCATTTTTGTTTTGTTTATTTCTACCAATGAAGGGTTGTTGTTTCTTTAATTTGTAATCCTCCATGCCTAAACAAGATAATTAATTATGAATGGACTCTATATGGATTGGACCATCATATACCGTACTTACATAGAAGTAAACAAAAAGCTAAAAAGCTATTGCATGATACATATTTTATATATTACATTAACTGATCAGAAAACCTATTCTCAACTGCATTGCAATACACTTAGACTGCTGTACCAAGCATTCAGATTATTAAAATAAGCTAAAGGTGGGTCTTTTTAGCAGCCACAATATATTCACTCAGCATATTTATTCAAAGAAGAGTTCACAAGAATTTATGCTATAATAATATGGTGCAACACATTTGTTCTATAGCTACTATTCTGGAAACCAATAACAGTGGAGACCAAGGAAAAATAAATAACAAAGTCATTTTTATGTGTATGTACCGTATACATATGAGCCTACCTATACAGTTCCAAACACAAGGACATTTTCTCCTATCAAACTACTTGGAAGAACTTAATTTCTCAGAAAGCTGCCTTAATCACTTGAGATTCATCATCATCATCATCACCAACATTATTGTCATCATGAATTTTAAAAACAATCCTTTAAAAAAAATTGAAAACAATGACCCATTTTCTAGACCCAGGTTTGATGATGTCACTAATGTATTGATTGAACTTTGGGTTGATATAACTGCACATACATACTTCATTGTGAGGAAAGGCAAAACTGTGGGGTTTCTTTTCTCCCTGAAAAGAAAGGGATTTTTTTTCAAAAGGCATCCCTGTGTAACTTAGTGAACAATTGATTAGCAGACTGTGCCTGCTTGAAAATCACACATTCCTATTATAAGATCAAAACAAAAAAGGCACTCCTGCTTGGGAAAATGGATTGCCTAATAAATCTAATGGGTGATTGGCTGCAAGTATGCCAATAAGCCACAAATGTTGACATCTCATTATCAGGGTTCCCAATTCCAAACTGAATTGTGGGATTTGAGAATTCTGCTCTACAGAAAGGAGGAGGAGGAGGAAGAGGAGGAGCAGGAGCAGGAGCAGGAGCAGAAGGATTTTTAATAGGTGGAGAGTAGCATGCCTAGAAAATTAGAATCTGCAACATATAAAACCAAGTCCACAGCATGGAGATGTTAAATACGGTTCTTTTTTTTTTTCCAGATTTATGGCATGAAAGCAGGTTTGGAAGTAGTGTGTGTGTGTGTGTGTGTGTGTGTGTGTGTGTGTGTGTGTGTATGTATGTATGTATGTATGTATGTATGTATGTAGAAATGATTTTGGGAGACAGAGGGCGGAAGAGATGTTGCCTAGGGAATGATCAGATAAGAGAGGACACAGCTTGCAGCTGCATAATGGGCAAAGAAACTCAGAAAGGACCTCCCTAATTTCTCAGAGTGTAAAAAAGACAGTGGGAGATTTGTACCAGCAGACTTGCAAGATTGTGTTAATGTAGCCTTAAGTAAAGTAGAATTAGCTCATTTGGCCTTGTTTCCTGTCTGGTTGATGAGGGAAGGCTGACAACATGTAAGAGACATCGGCAAGCCTTGAATGTTATGGTGGACTTTACAAAGCTAAACATATCCAAATGGAACAGTCTCCAGAAGAATACACTGAAGGCCTCTCTGAGTCATGTCTCTAAGAGGAAGAAGCATGTTATGTTACATTCTTGTAATTCAGAAATAAAAATATACCTTTGTATGCATTTTTCCCAATTAATATCAAATTCCCCCACCCACCAAATCTAAATTTATTCTGTACTTAGCGCTCCAATTTATCTAACATTATTTGGCAGTCTCTCCCAAACCATTTAGATAAATGAGGTTTAGCTGAAGTTCGATATGAATCATGTAGTGCTTTGCAATAAAGGACTTTCATATTCCTTTTAGCTTTTCCTTCTTTGGTATGCTTAGTCCCCAAGGAAATACCATTTCTCATTACATACTTGGGCCACTTTCTATGAACTTGTTAAAATAGCTTATTTTACTTATTTCTTTTTGTATTTTTAGTTTATTCAATTTACATGGTCTCCTATCCTGCTGAGACAACTCATGGCAGTGAACATAGTTTTAAAAAATTCAAAATAATAATCATAAAAACCAAAACCAGTCTAAACATCTGGCTGTCTGTGTTACAACCATAATAATAATATATTGGAATATCTATAAGAAATAACATTTGCATGAACATTTATAGCTGTGAAATGTTGAAAATATAGTAGGCAGTTGAGAATTAAAAAGGGCATCACAGAATATCTGAGGATAGGGAAGAGGGTGCACTGAATATAATACGCCATGAAGACTTACTGAATGCTGCACAAGACCAAGTCTAAAGAGCAAATGCAAGCAAAGCCAGAATTTATAGCAATAAAAATAGCACTTGGACTTATATACCACTTCAGAGAGCCCTCTGTAAGTGGTTTACAGAGTCAGCATATTGCCCCCAACAATCTGGATCCTCATTTTACTGACTTCAGAAAGATGGAAGGCTGAGTCAACCTTGAGCAGACTCAAACTCCTGGCAGTGAGCAGTGAGTTAGCTGCAGTATTGCATTCTAACCGCTGCACCACCATGGCTGTCTGATAAGATAGCAACAGAGGACAAATGCCATTTCTGCAAAGAAACCGAAGAAACAGTAGACTATCAGAAGATCACACAGGCCCATTACAAACAATGACAAAATAACAATAATGGTGCATTGGAAGATCTGCAACAAATATTATTTGCCTGCAAGCAAAAACTGATGGGACCATAAAATAGACAAAGTAATTGAAAATGAAGACGCCAAGTGCTCTGGGATTTTAGAATTCAAAAGACAAGCATCTGCAACACAAAACCCCAGACCTAATTGCTGTTAAGAAAGACAAAAATGTCTGGATAGTGAATATTGCAATACCTGGAGGCAGCAGGATACAAAAGAAAGAATTGGAGAAAATCAGAAAATATAAAAACCCACAAATAGAAATCAAACAACTGTGGAACAAAAAAGCAAAAGTAGTCCCAATAGTCATAGACACCTTGGGTGCAATTCAAAAACATCTGGAGCATCACTTGAACACCATTGGCATTGACATAATCCTCATTAATTGCAAAAGGTAGCTTTACTTGGAAAAAAACAAAAAAAAAAGAACAATACAAACCTGTGAGAAGCCTGCCAACTTGCTGGCAATTGCACTGGATAGAAAAGCAATGACATAAAATGTAAATAATAGCAAGGAGGATATTTTTCCCCCCAGTATGACTGCAGAATCACATTTGCTGGGCCAGTAATATATTATCATGAGTCTTGTCTCTCCTTGCGGATGTCATCACAATTTGGAAGAACGTCATCATCTTGCATCTGGTTTGATAAACAATATAAATATTACAATGTTGAGTCGGTATCAGGAAAATCAAATTCTCAACTCTTTCTTCAACCACAAAAGTTTATTTAGTGGCTCTGGGCCAGTCACATTCACTTTGTCTGTGCTACCTCACAGACCTGTTGAGAGAAGTACCTCTTTCCCATAACTATGGACTTGAAGTTTTGGAGCAAGCTAAAACCCTAAACATGGGTGTTTAAAAAATTATTTTAATTAAAAAAAACCTGAGAAATGTTAAATAGGAAGCTCTCATGTTACAAAGCAAAGATCCATCCTCAGACATAAATTTGATTTACAAGAATGTTTCTAAAGATTCTCTCAGAATTATTATTTTTTTAATTTGGACCTACAGGTCAGTGCTTTGTTTTGAACTGTGCCTAACTGCTTAGAAGGGACAAAGATAAAAGTGGGAAGTCAGAGAAGATGATGGTAAGCAACCTTCGCAGCTTCTCACCGGCTCAAGGTCGACTCAGCCTTCCATCCTTCCGAGGTCGGTAAAATGAGGACCCAGATTGTTGGGGGCAATATGCTAACTCTGTAAACCACTTAGAGAGGGCTGTAAAGCACTATGAAGCGGTATATAAGTCTAAGTGCTATTGCTATTGCTATTAAATGATTATTTTGTCCCAGCTACTCACAATATGTGACAGCGTTTTTCTGGGGAAAAAAAACTATAGTTTTCTCAACATTCAAAATTGTGCCCACCAATTAAATAATTGGGGACTCTGGCAATAAATTCTTTTGGGACATGAACCCAAAGAAGGGCTTCCAGTAGAAGCCACGACACAAGTGACATAATGTATATCATGACATAATTGTGAAATTATACAAATGTATTCTTTATGCAATGATATCATAATGTAATGTATGTAACATCACTTGGTCACCTGCCTGTGGAGACCTGTGATTGTCCAGGACCTTTGTTGCCACTCTTGCCTGTGGAAAATCTGTGCTTTTGAACCCGGACTGGCTGACAACCTACAATGACATTAACAACCTCTGGAATGTGCCCTGACAATGCTTCTGCCTGTTGTTTGGAAGTTTTGCTTACTGAGATGTTACCTGTCAGTTTCCAATGATTTGGGATTGTTTGAGGCTGTATGCATCTGTTTACCTGCCTTGCCTATTGCTGATATTTTTTAAAAAAACCAAGTAAAGCCTTGAATTCTGTCTGTCTGTCTGTCTGTCTGTGTGAGTATGAGGCCTAAGATAGGACATTGATGGTTGCTCTACCAAGCACTAGTCTGTACTGTATTTCTTGACTGTTTGTTCCTTTACTGTTGATGGTTGATTCTAAAAGGTAGAAGTTATCCACCACTTCAGTATCTTCATTGTAAGGCTGTTTGTTCTACCTGTTATCATTGGTTTTGTTTTCTGCTTTATTTTTCTTTTTATTATTATATACTAATGCATTAATTTAAAATGTACAACAGTCTTTTATCTTCCTGTTTGGAATTTAACCTATGTGATCTGTATGTATGGTTTTGGAAATGCACTTCCTTATGTGTCTAGTTAATGCTGTGGTAAATAACTTATAATCTAAATTCAATATAGAAATAGATCTTATATGACTGAAATTTCTTTGTATTATTTCTTTCTTTGTAAATCAAAGTTATATGTCCTTTTTCTCATGTCTTTTACATTGTTTTGTCATTGTTAAGCACTGCTCTTTTATTTATTGGTTGTTGCTACTTTTGTTATTCTTGTCTGACCTTCAGAGGTGGTAGATTGAACTGTTAAAATATTGAGAATAGATGTTTTTATATGAATGGCCACTTTGAGTGATAAATAGTACAATATCTTTAATTCCATGTAGGTGTAAGTGCTTTGCTGAATTTGTGCCAAATTTCTCCCCAAAACAACCAGGGAAGTCACACATCTGTAGCAAATCTGCTTGCTTTATGCAACTGTGCTTTGCTGTGTTGCCAGCATAACATTAGCTTGAGCATGCAACCCTACAATTTCATCAGGCAATTAGTTATATGTACTAAGCGTTAAGTTATTCTGTCATAGAATCACCAAATAGGTAAAGTTCTCAAAATATATTATGATGGCCTAGGAAGATCCAGAATCAAGATTCAAACTCCCTAAACTCATAACCTAATGTGACTTCATATCAACCCTTTGGAAAGCATTTTTTAAAAAGTAATTTTTATATTTCGATTCCAAATCCATTTGTGGGATACTTTATGATAGCTAAAGGACACAAATAAGAACTACAACAAAGGAATGTGCTGGGCTTTCATTTATGTGCGTAAACACCATTGCCTAAATTGTGGCGTTCATTATAGAACAACCCTGAAATGCTGCAAAACGCTTGTCTAAGCAAACACTCAGGAAATGGCTAAAGATGCATGCCTTTGAAAATCGCTCTGCAGCCTCTCTGATGTTACCAAGTGATTGAGAACATTCAGTGTGAGAGAGCTGCAGAACGCTTAGTCTAAGGCCTATGGATTTTATGTTCAGGGAAGGTCAGGAGGAAACGCTAGATTCAGGAAAAAGAGAATATGAAATGCATGAACAATTCAGTTTTAAAGTACAACTGGAAAGGCTTATGAATGCAATTCATAGCTTTTAGAGAATAGACTTAATTAGAGGTTGAACATAATTCTGACTTAGCTGAACAGTTTGGCTGGATACTTTCTAGACTTCCAACATATGGCAGCAAGAGGACTTCCGCTAGATTTTAATTCCAGTAAATCTCTGGCTGGAGTCTCCCCCAAAGTCTATAAGCAGAACTCAAAATAACACTTATTTTTAAAATGATATTTCAAGTGCAAAAATAAAAATGAATATATATATCTTCCAGAAATGATTTCTTTAAAAAAAAAAAAAACCTTGTCTTAACAATTGGTACCTTAAAAAGGAAATATTGTAGAATGTTCTGTGGCCAGAGAAAGATGGAGAAAGAGAGAGAAAACACAGAGTTTGCTGTTAGATTTGAAGGCTGAAGTGCTTCATTATTCTCTATTCCAAAATTATTAGGGCTACTATATCTATGTCTCTCCCTACTCCAGATGACTACTAAATGGTAATAAATGGTCACTTACTATAGAGCTGGATTTTTGGAGGTCAGATACGGTAGCTTTAAGTATGATGTGTTTCTTGATTAGAAATAAATAGGATGTATTTATGTAATAATATGTTATGTAGAATAATATGTTTACTTTTATACATAGACTAGCACTCAAGGCAGATAACCAAACCATAACATAAAACAGAAACACAATAGATTGAAAGCACAATGAGAATTTCTGAGGAAGCAATGGCAGACTGAAGGTGGCACTTTGAAATTCCTCTCAAGATCAAGGAATCTCCACAAGCAGTTCATACAGAGGCTCTCTGTGTGGAGACCATAAAACAGTGGTCTGGTGGGTTTTAGAGATCTGTGAGTCATGGTTTGGAGCCTTCAAATGGACACTGCATACTAGTGATGCCACTATTATACATTTTTAATCTGTACTTTCTTAATATATTGAGAAATATTGGCATATAAGCTATGTGAGATGGATGACAACAACACTGATCACTACTCATCCTTGGACATGCTCAGGGTTTCCTCAGCAATACAGGAGAGCCTATGGGTTTGATTGTCCCAAAAGTGCTTTTTCAAGAGGCAATTGGACTTTTTTGTATCACAGAACTTGAAGAAGCTTTTTGGATGAGAAGCAAAACTTCTTCAAGGAAAAACAAAGAAGTCCAATTGCCTCTTGAAAAAGCACCTTTGGGACAACCATGACCTGGATGACTGAGAATCTCCATAGACATATGGTTTGGATTCATTTTGCATTGCAACTAATCGTTATAATAAGCCATGCTTGCCACAATAGAAAAATATATTGTGAAATCTCCATGTTGATCTTCAAGAAAGGCTAATTATCTGAGGGTTCCTTCTTTATCAACCAGTTATGCCCCTTGTCTATCCAAAACACAGGAAGCACATTTAGAGCTAAGTCAGTGGTGAAATCTAATTTTTTTTACTACCGGTTCTGTGGGCGTGGCTTGGTGGGCGTGACAGGGGAAGGATACTGCAAAATCTCCATTCCCACCCCACTCCAGAGGAAGGATACTGCAAAATCCCCATTCCCTCCCCACTCCTGGGGGAAGGATATTGCAAAATCTCCATTCCCACCCCACTCTGGGGCCAGCCAGAGGTGGTATTTGCCGGTTCTCTGAACTACTCAAAATTTCCGCTACCGGTTCTCTGAACTACTCAAAATTTCTGCTACCGGTTCTCCAGAACCTTTCAGAACCTGCTGGATTTCACCCCTGAGCTAAGTACATATTTTATGAGACATTTCAACATTGCAGTGCTTAAGTGAGGAGTTAAACTTAAGTAAAAATATTTATCTCTCAGTGTGGGACAAATTGAATTTGAAAAGGCTATGGAGAGTCGTCACTCTTCAAATGGACCTACCACAGACCCTCAATAAAGAAAAGCGTATCTTCTGCCAAACAGATTGATCTGGAGAGGTGGTTTATTATTATTAAAGAATGGAGGGTGATTTAAAATACAAGGATATAATTTATCATGGCTGGATTTTGTAAGCTTTAAGTTGAGACAATTTCTCTTACTGCAATCTAATAAGTCCTTTATCGCTGCTTTTTTATTTCCTTGGCTGTGACATGTCAGCAACCTTCCTTTCCTTCCAGCACCACATGCCATGAAAACAGCTGAAAAATAAACAGAAATCATTGACTCTGGCCTTATTGAAATTGCAAAGCCCACTGAAAAGTTTGGATAATACAGTGTGACAATATGCTTGTTAAAAAAAATGCTTGTTAAAAAAAAAAGTAAGGTTCACTTCTCAGCTTGTATTTTATAGAAGGGAAGCTAAATAACTGTGAGCTAGTTCAGCATATTCAGTGATACACTGCAATAATCTTTCCAAAAGAATACTTATTTTAAAAAGCCAAAAATTTGATCCTAGGTCCGTGATGGCGAACCTATGGCACGCGTGCCAGAGGTGGCATGCAGAGCCCTCTCTGCTGGCATGTGCACTGTTGCCCCAGGTCAGATCTCCCTGGTGTTTCTTTCATGAGCTTTTGTTTCCCTGCAAACAACGAAACAGAAGCTCACGAAAGAAAAAGATCTTACCTCTTGCCGCGTTGCCGGTGTTGGGATGCCCCGCCTCCCGCCAGCCAGCTGGTCTTCGGGTCTCTGATGTGCATGCGCACATTTCTACACATGCACATGAACTTGTCCATGCATGTGCACGCTCTTGCATGTGCACTGTCGCGCATGTCTTTGCATGTGCATGTCCGTGCATGTTTGCGCGCGCACACACACCTTTCAGTTTGGGGATGCGCACACGTGCAGTTTGGGCACTCGGTGTCTAAAAGGTTTGCCATCACTGTCCTAGGTGATATTGTTCAGTAGATTAAATCCTTTTGTATTGGATTTATCATCTGGATCAGCTTTCTATAGGCATTAAGATATATTGATTTTTTTTTTCTATCAGGGTAGAACATACTTACTGAGCTTTTAGAATTACTGGAATAAAAAAAATCTCATTATCTGAAAATCAGCATTTGTACAGTACAAATAATATTCAGTTTGTCCAATATTGTTAACTTCTTTGTAAATCTATTTTGTATTCATTGATCTTATGACTGTACACAGTCAATCTATTTATGACAGTAGCCTTCTGGAAAATTTTGAAAACCTGATTTTTTCCACCGGTATTAAAGTCAGACTGTTAATTGAGCTCAGCATGTATGGGATTATGATTATGTGTAGATGCTAGTGATGTCGACTATAAGTAATGCAATAATGTCTTTTCTACGCATTATTGCATACGTACATTTTGAATTGCTAGACACATTTTATAATATGAATAAATAAATAAAATGAATCCATCAGTTCAAAACTGAAATAAACAGCATAATAAGCAGACCAAATGCAATATTATAATCAGTTGAATCCAAAAGCTTAGGCAAATAATAGGTCATAGGTTTGTGAAGATATTAAGTTAATCTAGGTATCAGCAACAGCAGTTGACTGGAGTGCTTCAACTGAAAAGAGCCTTAGTTATATTACCAATTAATATATATTTTATATAACTATATATTAAATTATTGTATTTTATTCCAATTTCATTTTAAACTGTATTTTATCCAATTCCATTTTAAATTGTTTTTATCAGATTTTAGTAATAATTTGTGTCTGGAACTCTGCACTTTGATATGGCCCAAGGGCTAATCAATAAAGTAAACTAACTAAAACCAATTAATATATCAATTCCAAGATACAAAGTTGAGAGCTGTTCTCAGGATTTTTAATACTTCACTAGGGAATACTTAATCCCAAAATATCCATTTGTCCTTTTAACTCAGATTGAAAGTATATAGGAAGGCTGCACGGTTCTAAAATTAATGATATACATAAGTATGTAGCAATAATTCTATATGTTGCTATTAAAACCGCAGTCTAGCTAACTACATTAACAGAAGTGTCTGAATCATCTTCAAGAGCCCTTCTTTGCAGAGGACATTTCAATAATCAAGACATAAATTTATCAAAGCATGAATGAATGCAGCCAGACAAGCCTTCTCCAACTTAACGCCTCAATATGTGCTAAACTTGTGAAAAAGAACAGCAATCAACAGTGAATGTGAGTTAACCGCATGATGTGACTAAAACAGGCAATGTTGTTTTAGGCTCCGTCAACAGAGTTTCCAAATCACAGAAAGTACTAATCTGTCTTTATTCTGCATTGGACAGATTCCATCACAGTGGCTGTGCCCAGTTTTGGGCACATAGTTTAAGAATTCAGAGAAAACCTGGAGCAGTTTTAGAGAAGGAGAGTGAAAATCATCAGAGGACTAGACACTAAATCCTATGAAAAATGAGTTCAAAAATTTGTCTAGTTTTATTGCCTTTGTGGCTATAATTTTCTTTTGCGGGGAAATAGTTTTCTGAAGAAGAAGGAAGCTGAGCAAGGCAAGGACTTTTAGTAGTTTTTAGATAAAATGGTCACTATCAATACCTGAATTGCATTTGGATTCTTCAGTTAAATTTAAGAGGCTGGCAAATAAAGAAGTTCATAGATTGGTCCGGTATTCAGACACACATATCAAGAATTATGGAGAAAGATCACAAAGCACACAAAAATGATTTCAGTTGCAAGCAACACTGAGAGTGAGCAACCACCTTGATCAGGTCGGCTGAGCTGGGTTTCTTTCCCAAGGTGCTGCTTCATTAATAAGCCAAGGCAATCCTACTCTAACCTCTTGACACCTTTACCTACTTGCAACATCTCAGTCTTTTCAGCTGACAATCTTTGTTATTTCAGACCTATGAAGGGATGTGGGTTCTTATTACTCTTCATCTCCAGCTGTCTCCCCAGAAACAAAAATAGCCATATAGAGTTCTTCCCTAGCATTTGACTGTCATTACACAGTTTTCCCGGGTCCTAAACCTGACAAGGCATGACCTCCTCTTCATAATCACAGGACTCTTCAGAAGTAGGCGACACAATATATTTTTGAGAACAGAAGATTGAAAGGAATATGCTGTAATAACACTCTTCCAATACCTGAAAATATGTCAAACAGAAGGAGACCAAGGCCTGTTCTCTACGGTATTAACCTAGAAAGCAGGACATGTAATAATTGATTTAAGCTATAGGAAGGTAGAATCAAATAGAATGTCAGAAAAATGTCTAACAGTAAGAGCTGTTGACAGTAGAAAAGTGTAGAGAACTCCCCGTCCTGTTCAAGAAATTGGATGACCATTTCATGGATTTTGGATTCCTGTACAGAGAACAGCCATGGACTTGATGAATTAAATAACCTCTTCAACACTATGATTCTGGGATGCTATTCCTATAATTCCAATGGCAAGAAATTATAAGAATTGAAGCTGAACACTAAATTGAGCAGAGCTGGGGTTGATTATCCAGCCTGAAGATGGCTGGGCAGTAACAACAAGATCTCCAGTGACAAAGTTTAATTAAGGTTCATTCCTAGGTTATTTATTTATTGTAATTGTATCCCCTTTCTCTAACAACTCAAGATGGCATACATGTGTGACTGTAAATTCTCATACTAGTATTTCTGTGAGGTTGGATGGGCTGAGAGACAGTGACTGGGTCTAAAACACCAATAGCGTCTGTGGGTGAGCAGAGATTTTGAACTTTATTTTCCTCAATCCAACTCCAACCGTTTTCCTCAATCCAAGTCCAACAGTTCAATATTATGCCATTTTCAATCCTTTAAAACAGGTTACCCAATAGAAATCCCTAATCCACAGAGCATCCTTTTTGTCTAGATTCCGTTCAGTTAACTGACTCTGTGTCAGGGTTCCAAGTAATAGCCCCATAGAAAGCGGAACTCTGAGACAGGTAGATTCCTCAAAGAACAGTTTTATTGGAGATATCATATTGGCACAAACTGGTGAAAACTGACTCTGAAAGTTCCCACGGTTTTCATCTGATTAAAAAGTGAAAGTTCTCCCTTCCCCCAAACAATCAGTCATATTGTCCAATTAAGGTGCTGGCCGGTTGCCTGGTTACTTCACCCCTCCTTCTCCAGCCACCTGTTGGAATGTCCTTGGTTCCCACAGGAAACTATTTTGTTTTGGCTACAAAACCCCCATCTAACTATGTTCCCCCTCCTTATCCCTTCTTCGCATTGTGACAACCCTGAAGCCTCCAAAATGGCCCCAGCCAGGTTCGCTTCAGAGTTGACACTCTGATCCAGATCACTACAGCAGCTAAATAAGTACTTGAGATCTGCAATCTCATCTATCTGAAAAGTATGGATTAAAAGAGTTCAGTATCATCAGCAGTGGTTTCATAAGGATATTTAACTGCATGATTGCCAGGATGAAATCTGAAGCATCCCAGAGTTCAACAGCTATGGGAAGAATAAAAATTCCCCAGGAATATATTCATAAATCATGGTTTCCATTTGCCGACATTATGTCAATCCAGTCATATACCATCACTGATGGTGAAAGTTCAGGAGAATTGGCTTGCATTTAAGTTATCTCCCAGAAAGCATCATGGCAAGTAATGCTATTTCAGTCTGAAATCTCAGCCTGTAATTGAGTTATTAATGTAGCCATATCATTAATGTGACTCTTAAAGCAGCAGCGTCTTTTTTAGGTTTATGCAAAAGTTTGAAAATCATTGGGTGCTTCAAAAACTTCTTCCAATTGTTTTTGATATGTGCACTGCCCTACTATTACATCTAGTATAACTAGATAACTCTCCATGGACAGCTGAGCTGAAACTATCACTGTGCAATGCATCTCTGACTGTGAATAATGCCTAGGCATTTGGCTTAATTTCAACACAAAAATGCAGTCATTCATCTGTCATCTGTTGCCTTCTTGACTCTTTTAGTTGCACACAACAGCATGAAATATATTCCTCTTGTTCCTTTCTGGAGGCTTTTTTTTTACACTTGATTTTTATGGCTGTTTATTATGCAGTCACAATGATATATTCACATAAAGCACATTGCAAGCAATAACCATGAATGGAAATTGGGCCAATTTAAGGAATAAACAGTTTCTTCAGATTTTCCTTCTTGTTGTTACAAAAATTAAATCGAACACATTATTAATTATGCTTCTATCTTCCTGTCTTCACAGTTTGTGCCTTTCATTTTATTAACTTACAGAAACAGAAAGTTATGTGTATTCTTACCATTTCATTACTACATAACATCAAAAGAGCAAGCGGAAGTATCACCCCCCAAAAAAGCTATCCGCATGGTGTTGTCATGTGTGAATCGGATATAGTCAATCATTTTGTTAAAAAGAGAAAAAGATAAAAATATTAACCAAATTTGTATTTAAGTACTAACCTAACCTCCAGGGCTAAGCAAAAATTCCATGTAGATCTGCAAAGTTAATGAAACTATGCAATGTTCCCTTACACTGTCATCACCAAACCAAGCTGCCTGATAAAAGAAAGAAAAAATTATCTACATTTAATTCTATTTGTCTCCAGCAGAGTGGTAACATCGTTTTCTGATAAATGTTGTGGAATTTATTTACAAGGCTAATTGGAGACAGATTTTCTTATGAATTCTCTAGTCTATTGTCATAGAGACTTCTCTCCTTCCTGCAGAAAAGTTCAGAAGACTTATCACTTTTTATTGTTTATCTGTAAAGCCTTTGGTTCAGTGGTACACAACAAACTACTTCTAAAATTAAAATCTTATGGCATTTCTGGACCCCCTGCATAAATGGATAGCTGCGTTCCTGTCAAACAGGCAACAAGTGGTCAAAATAGGAAGCGCCCTATCAAACCCTGCACCTATTAACAGCTGTGTCCCCCAAGGCAGCATTTTAGGACCCACACTCTTTACATAAATGACCTTTGCAATCATATTAAAAACAACTGCGTTCTCTTCGCTGATGATGTAAAACTATTCAACACCACCAACAATGCTGTTATCCTTCAAAAAGACCTTGACTATGTGTCAGAATGGTCAAACAAGTGGCAACTACAAATCTCAACCAACAAATGCTCTGTCTTACACATTGGCAAAAAAAATCAGAATATAAAATACAAGCTGGATGGACATGACCTTGTAGACGACCCTACTCTGTCAAAGACCTTGGAGTACTCATCTCTAATGATCTAAGTGCCAGAGCCCACTGTAACTACATTACCAAAAAGGCATTAAGAGTTGTTAACCTAATCTTGCGTAGCTTCTTCTCTGGTAATATTGTACTACTAACTAGAGCATACAAAACATTTGCTAGACCAATTCTAGAATACAGCTCATCTGTCTGGAACCCGCACTGCATATCGGACATTAATACAATTGAGAGAGTCCCAAGATATTTCACGAGAAAAGTCCTCTACTCCTCTGTTCGCAACAGAATACCTTATGCCATCAGACTTGAAATTTTGGGCTTAGACAACTTAGAACTACGCTGCCTTCGGTCTGACCTAAATGTAGTACATAAAATTATCTGCTACAATGTCCTACCTGTCAATGACTACTTCAGCTTCAATCACAACAATACATGAGCACAATAGATACAAACTTAAGGTAAACCACTCCAAACTCGATTTCAGAAAATACGACTTCAGCAACAGAGTGGTCAATGCCTGGAATGCACTACCTGACTCTGTGGTTTCTTCCCCAAACCCCGAAAACTTTAACCTTAAACTGTCTACTGTTGACCTCATCCCATTCCTAAGAGGTCTGTAAGGGGCGTGCATAAGCGTACCAACGTGCCTACCGTCCCTGTCCTAATGTTCCCTTTTATTCGTAACCATCTCATGTATTCATAATCATGTTTATACATTTCATGTATTCACAATCATGTTTATAATTTTATTTGTAATCTTATATATGCTTGACAAATAAATAAATAAAATAAATAAATAAAAACTTGAATTTATGGATGAGCATCCCTATGGTAAATAAACTGAGCAGACATCAGTTCAGACAGCATTCCTATAACCAGTGATAGGAAAATCCGAGGCTGGATCAGTGAAGAACTTAGAGCAGACCTTTTTACAGAGGGACAAGAATAACCCTAAGCATGAAGACAGGTATCCAAAGAATAGATGAAGTATTGATGCATCTGAAAATATCAGATGCATCAATACTTCAAGACAACAAAACTCCTAAATGAAAATATACTCCCAGGAATTATTCTACTGCTTTGAATTTCTCACAACATGCTTGCTTGACTTTTGATGCCATTGAATAAAAAACAGTGAGAATGCACACACAAATGCACTGCACATGTGCACACACATAGGATGAAGAGGTTTAAAGGAGCATTCTACCCTTAGAATTTTCAGAATCTTAAAAAAAATCTTCCTACCAACATTGCAGAAGGAAGGAATCTGCAGAGGTTTCGTCCCCCCCCTTTTTTTTCTTTTATTGTTAAGATTTTGTCCTAGTTAGGGACTGTTAATTTAGCCTTGTTGTTGTTGTTAGTTGCAAAGTCGTGTCCAACCCATCGTGACTCCATGGACAAGGTTCCTCCAGGCCTTCCTGTTCTCTACCATCCTCTGGAGTCCATTTAAGCTCACGCCGACTGCTTCAGTGACTCCATCCAGGCACCTCATTCTCTGTCGTCCCCTTCTTCTTTTGCCCTCAATCTTTCCCAGCATTAGGCTCTTCTCCAGTGAGTCCTTCCTTCTCATTTGGTGGCCAAAGTATTTGAGTTTCGTCTTCAGGATCTGGCCTTCTAAAGAGCAGTCAGGGTTGATCTCCTCTAGGACTGACCGGTTTGATCGCCTTGCAGTCCAAGGGACTGCAATTTTTATTTAGCCTACTAATGGCTAAAGTGTTCAGCAGGGAGGATCATGATGCAGAAAGACAGACATTCATAATAGGTTCACAGGACACAATTTATTTATAAGGTTCGTTCAGGAAATCAAAGCAAATTTCTGGTTCAGCAGGAGAGTCACAAACTGTGACTTTGGCAAACAAGGTAAAGTCAGAAATACAAAAGCTAGAAAGAAACATTGTCCCCTACACTGGCTGTTCAGAGCTAGTGTTCATAAAGGCATGACACTTAAGTAGAGAAGGTAGGGTTCTAGTCCTCAATAATCCCTTCTGTTTAAGAAAAGCTATTCTTTGGACAAACACAACTTCATGAACTCTGACTCTGAAAATTCAACAATTTGATTTCTTCTTCTGACTCAGGACGAAGGCTCTCTGCCTCAAAATAATTCAATACTGGTCCTGAGCTTCCCAGATCTTGGCCAGAGAAAGGCAGGGATGGTATTTCACCTTTCTTCTATAAAAATAATTCCTTCAAAAATGGCTAAAAATACTGTAACTAAGTTAAGAGTGGAAAGGCTGTCAATCTGATTGTCCTAGCATGGGGGTCTCCAACCTTGGCAACTTTAAGACTTGTGAACTTCAACTCCCAGAATTCCTCAGCCAGCAAAGCTGGCTGAGGAATTCTGGGAGTTGAAGTCCACAAGTCTTAAAGTTGCCAAGGTTGGAGACCCTTGTCCTAGCAGGTCCCCATTAAATTTCTGAAAGGCTTCCTCTCTCTCTGCCTTTGATGCTGAAATTCCCATAACTCTTGAAAAAAAGTTTGTGGCAATTGGGAAAAAAAATGAACCATCTCTGTAAGGCAAACTACTTCCTGTCTTTGAAATAGGAGATCCTATCACAGTGATGGCGAACCTATGGCACGCGTGCCACAGGTGTCACGCGGAGCCATATCAGAGGCCACGCGAGGCGTTGCCCTATGTCAGCTCCAGCGTGCATGCGCGCGCTGGCCAGCTGATTTTCGGCCTTGGGGAAGGCCGTTTTGCCCTCCGGAGGCTTCAGGGAAGCTTCCTGAAGCCCCGGAGTGCAAAAAACGGCCCTACGGGCAAACCGGAAGTTCAGAAAAACGCACTTCTGGTTTGCCGTTGGGCTGTTTTTCGCACTCCCGAGGCTTCAGGGAAGCTTCCTGAAGCCCCGGAGTGCAAAAAATGGCCCAACTGGCAAACCGGAAGTGCATTTTTCCGAACTTCCGGTTTGCCCGTTGGGCCGTTTTTCACCGTCCCAGGCTTCAATGAGGCCTTTGCACATTCGTGGCGGGGGGGTTGTGCGCATGCACAGGGGGCAACGGGGGGGTTGTGCACATGCGTGAAGCATGCANGCAAAAAATGGCCCAACGGGCAAACCGGAAGTGCGTTTTTCCGAACTTCCGGTTTGCCCATTGGGCTGTTTTTCACCGTCCCAGGCTTCAGTGAGGCCTTTGCGCATTCACGGGGGGCAGCGCAGGGGGGTTGTGCGCATGCGTGGGGGGGAGGGAATGGGTGTGGGTATGTGCGCGCGCACTAGCGCGCGCACACACCCCCTTTTGGCACACGAACCAAAAAAGGTTCGCCATCACTGTCCTATCATATTGTTCCTGGGGTCATATTTTCATTTCAGCAAAAGAAATCATTTTGAAGGGGGGGAAATACCTTCGCAAGCTTTCTTATTCATATGCAAATTTTGTAAATTAGCATTTATGTTGCTTGTTTCATTACTGAATTGATTTAAAGCAAAAAATTGTATTGATCAAAAGTAAGTTTTTAATTAAGAAATAAATTGGTAATTTTTTTCAGTCCTACACAAACTATGTTAAGAAAAATGCAAACAGACTTATTTTTCCGTATAGGATTGTGTTGTGAATATTGTATTCCTAATAATAATATTATTCTCATTTTATTAGTTTAATTGATTTCTAGACCAAGCAAAAAAGAATAATATCCAAGAGTTTAAAAGGGGAAAGAATGAAATCTTTACTGGAAGCACACAGAATCATTATTCTCACTTTGTGTTAAGAATACATATATAACATGAGGAATTCATATATGTGAAGTTATAAAACATATATACAGCTTACTCACTGAAAAATACAGAAGTGTTATAATCCAGAATGATGTTACTTTTATAGCAACCATACCAAGAATGTACATTCTGGGAAATTAATCCTGAATAGACCATTTGGGAAATATTTCCAAAGACCCACAGATCCTAATCACATTATCTAGATCCATGGTTTCAACATGAAAAGTTGTTAAGGATTTTATTTGTTTTGTTTCTTAAAGTACCACTTTATATTTCATGGCTGAAATGTATGTTGAAATGCTTAAAAGTGAAATAATGCAGGTATATCTGAAACATTGAAATTGTTCTAGTATATATAAAAAGTAAAAACAGATAATCTTAAAATCTGATTTCTGACATGTGAACCATTATTTTATATGTTGTTATATAATTATGTTTGTTTGCTATGGATATATCCACATCAGGGGTGGGTTCCAACTTATCTCGCTGCCGGTTCGCTCCCTCCCGCGCCGCGTGGGCGCGCCTCATGGGCGCATGCGCAGTAACAAAAAATCCGGGGGGGAAAAACAAAGCCGAAAAAAAGATGGCAACCGCATGCACAGTGCCGGAAGTCAGCTTCTGCGCATGCTCAGAAGGAAATTTTTTTTAAAAAAAATTCAAAAACAGTTCAAAAAAAAGATGGTGCCCCCCACGGACTGGCACCAACCGATCCGGTTCCGTGACATCATCGTGACATCACCAGCGGGCCACTACCGGTTCAGGAGAACCGGTCCGAACCGGGAGGAACCCACCCCTGATCCACATATCCATAGAAAGAAATAAGAGTTGCATAAGCCCTGGAATGGATAAAGGTCTATAGGTAATCCTCAACTTACAACCACAATTGAACCCAAAATTTCCATTGCTAAGCAAGACAATTGTTAAATGACTTTTGCCCAATGTTATGACCTTTCTTGCCACAGTTGTTAAATGAATCACTGCAGTTGTTAAGTTAGTAACATGATTAAGTGAATCTGGTTTCCCCCATTGACTTTGCTTATCAGAACATCGCAAAATGTGGTCTCATGACCCAAGGATATTGCAATCATCATAAATACATGCCAGTTGCTAAGTGTCCGAATTTGAATCACATGACCATCGGGATGCTGCAAATTTGAAAAAGAATCATAAGTCATTTTTTTTCCAGTACCATTGTAACTTCGAACAGTCACTAAATGAATGGTTGTAAGTCAAGGACTATCTGTAATTGCAAATGAGCTTCTTGTGAATTCATAACAGCTGCCATGATATTGAGATCTTGTGTGCACATTATATTGTATTGTTTAATTGCTCTATCAAGATATATATATGTCGAGTATATCTATAGATAGCTGCAAGTCTGCTTCTATACATGGGTTAGAGGCAGTTTGTGGAACTAGATGAGAATTCATCAAGTGATAACTTAATTTGACATCTAACATAATCTAGGGAGGATTGGCAACTTCCCCTGAATAAATATAGTAATACAATCTTGTGTGCTCAACTGTATTTTCTGTACTTTAACAAAGAAAAGAAAGATATAAAAAAGAGGCTGGAAAACTTTTCACGTATATCATCAAAATATGAAATGTCAAACAAATTCAAAATGTATTCTATAATATAATAAAAAGATGAAGCCACAACATCTTATATGTAAATAGAGGAATTAAATTGAGTGCTGAATTAGTGCTTTCAAGCATGAAAGTTAAGCTCTTATTGCCTACTTTAGGCAGGATACATTTGAGGAGAGGGGAGGGGAGGGGAG
>QLTV01004237.1:375796-393922 GCA_003457575.1 Thermophis baileyi | reverse complement strand
TGAGGCGAGTTGTTCAACCTCCCATCTGTCTGCGGTTTCATCGTTGTCTCAAATGAGACCAATCACTGTTGTATCATCTGCAAACATCAGTAGTTTAACAGATGGAGCGTGAGAGATGCAGTCATTGGTATAGAGAGAGAAGAGAGGTGGAGAGAGCACACACCTTGGGGGGCCCCCTGTGCTAATTGTACAGGTATCTGATGTAATTCTGCTTATCTTCACCTGCTGCTTCCTGTTTGTTAGGAAGCTTATGATCCATTTACAAGTGTGTTCAGGTACCGCTAGCTGGTTTAGCTTAGTTAGAAGAGTGTCTGGAATGATGGTATTGAATGCTGAACTAAAGTCTACAAAGAGGACCCTTGCGTAGGTCTTTGGAGATTCAAGATGTTGTAGGATGTAGTGCAGAGCCATCTTAACAGCATCATCTGTTGTTCTGTTTGCTCGATATGCAAATTGCAGGGGGTCTAACAGTGGATCCGGGATGGTTTTCAAGTGGGACAGTACTAGCCTTTCAAAGGTTTTCATAACTACAGATGTTAGAGCAACTGGTCTGTAGCACACAGAGCCTTTAGATACTTAATAGTGGTTTATATACAGAAATATATACAAACATACAAGTGGTAGCAAATACCTTACAAGCACTCTATCTGCTTCTTAAACCTAACACGGAGGATTCAGCAATGAGATATGCAATGAGAAAGAACATGAAGAGAAGGAAAATGCCCTCTAATGGCTTCCCTTTTATAGGCAGCTTCATACCAAGCTTCTTAAAGTGGGAGTAACCCTGCTGCCTCATTCCTATTGCATCAGCTTCCGATTGCCTTTGCTTACAACTTCTCATCAGCTTATAGCTATTAAATCTACGTATCCTAACAAATCATAATAACAAAGAATAATAATCATATGATACCAATAGAGAAGGTAGTGGAACAGATGAGAAGGATAAAAATAATACAGCCATACTACATATGTATGTATAAGTGCCTACCATCCTTGTCCTATTGTTCCCATTTGTTCGTACTCATTTCTTATGCTTATACTTATACCTGTTTATGTTTACATGGGTAATATGTTTAGACATAAGACAGAACTGTGAAAATTAAGTGTTCAGCAGAGTGATGGCATGAGGAAAACAACTGTCTTTGTGTCTAGTTGTTTTTGCATGCAATGCTCTGTAGCAGCATCTCCAGGGGAAGAGTTGAAACAGTTTATGTCCAGGATGTGAGGGGTCTGTAGATATTTTCTCGGCCCTCTTTCTCACCCATCAGTATATAGGGTCTCAATGGAAGGCAGGCTGGTTGCAGTTGTTTTTTTCTGCAGACCTAATAATTCATTGAAGTCTGTGCCTGTCCTGTTTGGTTGCTGTAGACATACTAGACAGTTATAGAAGTACACATCACAAACACAATAATTCCTCTGTAAAACTGCATCAGCAGCTCCTGGGGCTTTCTGAGTTGATGTAGGAAGAACATTCTTTGTTGTGTCTTTTTAATGATGGTTCAATGTTAGGTATCCATTTCAAATCCTGGGAGATTATAGAACCCAAAAACTTGAAGGATTCTACTGTTGATACTCTGTTGTCTAATATAATAAGAGATGGTAGGACCGGAGGGCGAAATGGCCAGCAACCCTGCGGGCGTCCAAAACAGAGATGGCAAGACACTATCAACAAAGATATGCAAGCCATGGGCCTGCACCCTGGAGACGCAGCTGATCATGCAAAGTGGCGTTCAATGATCCGAAAAGCGGACTGTGCACGTGCAGGAATACGCTAGGAAGAAGAAGAAGAACAGGAGGTCAAAATAATACTGTTATATTATTGAAAATAATACTATAATGATACAATATAGCCCTCCCTGATTACTATGGCCATTTCTTTAAGTTTTCGCATGTCCATGCCAGCTCGAGTGCAGAAACTGGCCCTATTGAGCCGAGGTGGCGCAGTGGTTAGAGTGCAGCACTGCAGGCTACTTCAGCTGACTGCTAGCTGCAGTTCGGCGGTTCAAATCTCACCGGCTCAAGGTTGACTCAGCCTTCCATCCTTCCGAGGTGGGTAAAATGAGGACCCAGATTGTTGGGGGCAATATGCTGACTCTGTGAACCGCTTAGAGAGGGCTGTAAAGCACTGTAAAGCGGTATATAAATCTAAGTGCTATTGCTATTGCTATCTTGTATTAATCCTATAATCTGAGGCCTTCTGGATATTCATTCAAGCCAATTCTGAGTTCTGGACCTTTTCCTCAAGTTCAACTCAGGCCTTATACAGATAGTACACACTTAAGGACCCTCCATTTAAAAACTGCTCGAAGATACCACCCCCCAAGTTATTCCACCTCCCAAGTTATTCATGACCATTCTTCAAAGTTACAGCCGTCCATGAAACTAACAAAGTATAAACATACTTCTTCCTCTACCTATTTTCCCTACAACAACATTCCTGTGGATGGAGTGGGTTGAGAGAGAATGATTTGCCCAAAGGCACTACATTGGGATGTTTAAATTAATATTAAGAATACTAAATCAATATGGGATAACCAGAAGGCATGTCCAATTCATATGTGTTAACATGTTTTCATATTTACTTACATCTCCATCATGGAAAGATAGATAACTAACCCTTTAGAATATCCACTGAGATGTCCAGTAAAACCTGGGGTGGGGGGATCCTTTTATAAATTAGCCTAATTGAGAAGATGACAAATATTTTAACTAAACATATTGGCATACAGCAATTTAATGCAAGTATATTCTTTCTGTAGCTTCTCTAAAACTGTAATTAGCACCATGTTGATTTAAGTTAACCATTTTTAAGCCTTTTTTTAAAAAAAAAAAAACTTTTATATACTCTATGTAAATAGGAATTATCACAGAGTCTGTTTCTCATGAGAACAAGGCTTATATTTAAATCTTCTTCTAAATAACATCCAGATAAATGTCTTTAGTTCACAGAATACAACCTAATCAATCTAAAATTAGATCTCAGTACCTACTGAGATTTAAAAAAACACCCAAATAATAATTTCCCACTTGCATCTTTAGTGGTTCATATTCAGTAGTTTTTATTCCAAAAAATCCCAGAAATAAATATATATGTGCAGTGGTACGATTAAAACTTTTCATATGGGAGTTGTAATCTTAGAAAGAGAAAACCTTTCATGAGGTCTGACTGTCCCATAACAAATTTGTCAACCTCTTACTGAATTTTCAGAAATATCTAAGTAGAATTAAGGTAGATAGTCCACTGAAATATACCCTATATCTTAAATCTGGAAATAAAATTCATTTTCATATTTGTTTTTTCCAATAAATTAATATTTCCAATAAACTTTGCCTTAATTGGCACCATGACAAAAGTCAAACCTATGATAATTATATGGTTTTCAATATTACTATCCATTAACATTTTTTTCTCAGAGTTATTCTTTGCTACTTAAGATTTTTTAAGCAATAAACAAATCCCACATAAAAAGTTCTTATCAACTGAGAATAGATTAGATTTGTGCAGTTAGCTGTACATCCACAATATGTAACATATTGTTGTATCACATCACATCAGGAAAATAATTTTGATCATTTCTTATAGGAAATTTATACTTTAAAATGTACTCTGCATAAAATAACAGTTTGTATTCACTTCCGGATTATTTGTATACTTTGAATACCTATATATTGTCTAAGATAAGTCAAATGTTCTGAGAACAGGTTAAATTTAAGATGAATAATGGATATCCCTGATTTAGTCTAGTGGTGAAAGCATCAAGCCAGAAACTAGGAGGCTGTGGGTTTTAGTCCTGCCTTAGGCATAAAAGCTGGCTGCGTGAGTTTAGGCCAGTGAATGACACCAAGCTTTCATGGCAAGCCAGTTGGTCAATTTCTGTCACAACCAATGGTTCAACATTCAACTTCTGATTGATCTGGAAAAAAAAGCAGCCTGCACTTGTGGAAATACCCCAGGAAGGGGGGGGGAATCTTATCCCTGATGAGTTTGACAGCACATTTTATTTGATGTAAAAATAATATCATTAGTAGTAACATGAGGCGAGGGACCAAATTATAATTGTATTATAATCCGGGAATCAGACTATGCACAATGTATGATTGATTGTATGTTTTTTATAACCTACATAGATCAGTATTCCCCAGGAAGGGGGGGGGGGAATCTTATCCCTGATGAGTTTGACAGCACATTTTATTTGATGTAAAAATAATATCATTAGTAGTAACATGAGGCGAGGGACCAAATTATAATTGTATTATAATCCGGGAATCAGACTATGCACAATGTATGATTGATTGTATGTTTTTTATAACCTACATAGATCAGTATTTGTAATTAATATTTTTCACCTACATTTAACAGGATCATCTCACCAAATGATAAAAGAAGGACTCTTTTGAAAGGATTCATGATATAACTAAATGGTATAGGAGCTAAGCTTTCTATCTAAAACCCATTTGAACTAGAGGACTTCCCAGTTTTCATAAAATTAATAGTATATAATATTTCTTGTAAAGTTAAAAGTACAGCTAAATCAACCAAGTGAGCTTGGGAATTATTTGGACCGTTTATTTTATTTTAAAGATCAATCTGCTCATCTGGGATCTCCAGATTCAAGCTATAAAGTCAAGTATAAAAATATAAAAATCACAAATTTATTGCTCCTGAGTCATTATATATTTTACCCATGGACTCCTTAATTGTAGATATTATATTATGTTGTTGCAGTTGTTTCAGCTGAGAGACCAACAATTTCCCTGTTTTTTTTCTCCTGTTCCCAATAAATCTGCTTTATACGCTTTAATGAATATTCAATTTTGAAGACATACAAATGACCAAGTTGCAGCTTGGCACACATAAAAGCTTTATATAATTCCAAGAGGATTTCTGGTACAGATATTTAAAATTTCCATGACTTCTTTCCCAAATTAGAATAAGTAGTTTCTGCTCCTTCTCCTTCTCCTTCTCCTTCTCCTTCTCCTTCTCCTTCTCCTTCTCCTTCTCTTTCTCTTTCTCCTTCTCCTTCTACTTCTACTTCTCTCTCCCCCTACCCTTCTCTTCTTCCTCTCCCTCGCTTCTTCTTCACATATGTCAGAGGTGTCAAACTCGATTTAATTGAGGGCCGCATCAGGGTTGTGTTTGACCTCAAGGGCCAGGTTAGGCGTGGCCAGGGTGGGCATGGCCAGCTCGACGTCACTCATGTCTGGGGCGCCTGTGTGGCCCAAGCGCTCTGCCAGCTAAAACGGGCTCCTGAGCTCCATTTTCGGCTGCCACGGCCTCCTGCAACCCTCTGCCAGTGAAAACAGAGCTCAGGAGGGCCGCATGCGAGCTCCGTTTTCACTGGCAGAGGGCTGCAGGAGGCCATGGCAGCTGAAAATGGAGCTCGGGAGCCCGTTTTCGCTGGCAGAAGCACCGTAGGCCAGTCCTTCGCTATTTGCAGGGCAGCCCCGCGGGCCAGATCTAAGCACCCCTCAGGCCTTGAGTTTGACACCCCTGACATATGTGATAGTCTGACCCTGTACAAAAGCTCAAAAGGCATTCAAGTCAACATTCAACTTCATACTTACTTGAAAGAAACAGTAATTTTCTGTTTGTTTATTTCTCTTTGGCTAAAATCAAATGTTCTAAAAGTTTACTTTTTAGTTTTATTTTGAAATTATATTATTTCTTTTATAGAAGTTTATTTCCATATAAATCTGCTTAACACCAGGGTAGCAGAAACAAATTACATTTTATACTTGTTGATATTCCTAAATTTAAGTAAGTTTGGGATGTGAAACCACATGTACACAGATTATTGCTTTTTAAAATCAAGTATAATATTTAGAATCAAATGCAATATGGGTAATCTTATATTTTTGTTGTTTTATATTTGCTCTTAAAATGTCAAGGTTTTGTAAAGCATGGAATGGCATAGTAAAAAGATTTTAAAAATACAAATCTTGATGATGTAATTTCAGACCAATCGTTTAAAGAGGTTGGTTATTAAGACTGTGTCTAAAATTCCTTAGGCTGCTTTATTAGATCTCCTATTAGTGCAAATAATTATGGCTCAGCATAGGGAAAAGGGAAAGTTAGGAACTGGGGCTCATCTGTACAGTCCCATCTACCCAATTCAGACATATACTGTAGGTAGTCCTCGACTTACAACCACAAACAGGACTGAAATTTCCATAGAAAATCATAACACAAGTCAGACCCAATTTTACCATTTTTACAATGGGCGTTAAGCAAATCACCATGACCATAAGTGTGAACCAATTCTTTTGAATTGTTTTTTTTTCCCAGCAAAAAAAGTTGCGAAGTTGCATCACCTAACCACAGGACACTACAATCAGTCGTAAAAGTGACCCAGTTGCACAAGCCTCGAATTATTTTACTACATTCAAATCCAAACCTCTGGCATAGTTTCCAATGAATAATTCTGGCAACTCAGTCATTACCTGTTTCTAATCAGTTTGTAAAGTATCAGCATAGTATACATGTATGTGCAGGTCCATGCATATGGGCTTTTGCAATGACAGAAGGAAATTTTGTCAATGAACAGATTTGATAAATGATGCCCAAGATTTTTTGGTGTGACACCAGTGCTGGGATCACCGTGGCTGGTTCATGCCATAATCTT
This sequence comes from Thermophis baileyi, assembly GCA_003457575.1. NCBI lineage: Eukaryota > Metazoa > Chordata > Lepidosauria > Squamata > Dipsadidae > Thermophis > Thermophis baileyi. The sequence goes on along the minus strand of QLTV01004237.1, from coordinate 387,299 downwards.
TCAATTTCAATTTTCAGATCTTGATACTTTGCATTCTTAACCAGTTCTTTGTCTTTTATTCTATTACTTTCTGGTTATGTCATATCCATTATCCACACTATTTTTCTTTTCAGCCACAGATATATCTGGTGTCTTATGATCCAAGACTTTCTTAGTATATATTTGGAAATTCCACAACATTTTAACTTACTCATTTTCAATTACTTTTTCAACTATATGTTCCTATCTATTTTTTATTACTGCCACATAATAATTTCACAGATGTTCCAGTGAATCATTTAGGCAATTCTATTATGTCATTGTTTATAATCACTGTGCGTGATTTTCTTGCATAAGCTGAGTATATGATCTCCTGTTTCTTTTGCTTCTTTTCACAATCTGGACTTTGAATCATTTGATCATTTTTCAGTTCTGGCTTTGATTGCATTAGTTTGAGGACCATGCTGTTGTGCAGCCAAGCTCAAGCCTTTGGCTCCTTTTGTTTAATGTTCCAGTTGTAAGCCATTGCTATGTTTTATCTTTATCCACTTTCAGCTTAAGCGTTTGTAGAAATTGACCCTGTAATGCTTTTCCTTGTCAACATTCTGTTCATGTTTTATTAGATTATTTTCATATTCACTTTTTATTTCATGCCCATTCAGTAAATTCCAATTTTTAACCTGCACTAATGCTTGTCCTTGCCGTCAAACTCCTGGCCCGCAGGCCAGATGTGTCACACACTGGTCATGCCCACACTTGGTTTAGCGAAGGGGAGAAAAGTCCCGATATGTCATGTGACACCACCATGACATGAGTTTGACATAATCAATCAACGCATAGTCTTCTTGTTTGAAGTTTGTTTGACTTGAAATAAACCTCTTCCCCCATTTCTTCAGGTCAGGTATAATCTATCAATATCATTATGGGATATAATGCAGAGTGAATAGTCCTCAGGGTTTTTTTTTTGTTGTTGTTTTTTTTAATCCAAACTGTTCAGTTCAGCATGTGTCTAGGTAATAATTCCAGCAGTGTATCATATCACCGGTACAGGTTTTCAAAAGACTGTGCCATGTTATATTATTTGAATACTTGTTGACCTCTCAATCTTATTCAATACTATATATCTCATATATTCAGTTCTGGCAACTGAGTTTACCAGAATATATGCTTGCTTCACTCTCCTTTTGCTATTCTTTATACAGAATGAAAAGGGAACTGTAAATCAAAAGATGATGGGAAAAGCAACCATTAAATGTGCACTAAGACTTCTGAAATATCTGTTGACCATTTAGCCATGATTCTGAGCTCTCTGCCTGACAAATATCCTATGCAAACTATAATTCTTTTCACACTCAGTTGTATCACAATTTGTATGTTTTATATCCTTTCATTTATAAAATGTTTTTCTTGGGGAAAAACATGTTATTTGATCATGTTTACTTGTAATTATTCAAAATAGGAGGGTGCAATGACTCAGCAGTTAAAGATACTGGGCTTGTCAGCTGGAAAGCTGACAGCCTGGGTTCAATACCTAAGTGCCACACAAAAGGGTGATCTCCCATTACTTGCCCCAGCTCCTGCTCACCTAGCAGTTCAAAAACAATTAAATGCAAGTAGATAAATACTGTGTTTCCCTGAAAATAATACGTACCCAGAAAATAAGCCCTAGCCTGATTTTTAAGCATGCGCCTAATATAAGCCCTATCCCAAAAATAAGTCCTAGTGAAGATCGTCATCAACCCGGGGGTGGGTGGGCATAGCCCACATCGGATGCGGTGAGGGCGTGGGGGCTGACGATGTCCGACAGCAGCTGCAGACTGCGCAGTGCAGGTGAGTTGATTACCTATCCAAGCAGCAGGCAGAGGCAGAGGTGGGGGGGATGCAGGAGATCCAGACACGTCACATGGGCCATGGGAAAGCCAAGAGTGAGTGGGCCAGAACAGTCTCATCATCCCACCGTCTCTCGGCTTGCCTGTAGCCTGTGTGGTGCATCTGGATTATGTGTCTTCTCCCCCCGCTTCTGCCTCTGTCTGCTGTCTGCAGTGCTGCCACATGAAGACGACCCTGCTGCGGCTGCCCACCCGCTCCGTTCCACTATCTCTTGGCTTCCCTGTTCCATTGCAGCCACGAGAAAGCAGCAGTGGGCTGGTGGCCATGCAGGGGCTGCTGGATGGGGCTTCTGGAGCTGCCGCCATGAGGTGAGGCAGGGGTCAAGGTGTGGATGGTCTGGCTGCATGGCCCTGAGGTAAGCCGGTGCAGGACACATTGGCAGCTCTACCCCCCCTCCACCTTGCGGCAGTGGCACTGGTGCGCCTCCTGCCCCATTGCGGCTGCAGGCAAGTAGAAGTGGGCCTCCCATACATGGAAAAAAAATAAGACCTCCCCAGAAAATATTTTGGAACCCCCAAAAATATAAGACCGGGTCTTATTTTCGGGGAAACACAGGTAGGTACCACTTTGGTGGGAAGGTAACAGCATTTTGTGTGCTTCAGCCAGAGGTGGGTTCCTCCCAGTTCAGACCGGTTCGCCCAAACTGGTAGCAACCCGCTGGTGATGTCACGGTGATGTCACGGAACCGGTTCTGTCGGTGTCGTGGGCGCCGCCATCTTTTTTTTTTAAAAGGTTTTTGAATTTATTTATTTTTTGAATTTTTTCCCAGGGTTTTTTTTCTTCTGCGCATGCGCAGAAGCTGAGTTTCCAGTACTGCACATGCGTCCCCATTTTGTTTTCGGCTTTTTTTTTTTCCGGAATTTTTTCCCGGTTTTTTTTTTCCCTGTGCATGTGCAGAAGCTGAGTTTCCGGCACTGCACATGCTTCACCATCTTGTTTTCAGCTTTTTTGGGGGGGGGGCATTTTTTTCAGATTTACCAGCACTGCACATGCATCGCCATCTTGTTTTTGGCTTTTTTTTTTTAGCTTTTTTTCGGATTTTTCAGCCATGAGGCACGGCCACGCGGCGCAGGGGGAAGTGAACTGGCAGCGAGGTAAGTTAGAACCCACCCCTGGCTTCAGCATATAGTCATGCTGGCCACATGACCTCGGAAATGTCTTCAGACAACGTTGGCTCCCTCGGCTAAGAAATGGATATGAATACTGCCTCCTAGAGTCATATTTGATTGGACATGTGAAACCTTTACCTTTATTCAAAATGCAGTCTAATTGCTGTCTGCTTTGCTGTTTGCGTGTTGTTTGACTCAGTTTTTCTCAGCAAGTGTGGATGAGGATGAAGATCTTCCCTCAACAATGACAGTTTTCCTGCTGAAAAGAGATGACATTTACTTTTCATTTGCAATCAGGGAGCCTCCATCTCAGTATTGGGCCTACCCGGATCTGAAAAGAAGATGTAAACAACTGTTCATAATACAAACCATCTGTGTTTATTTCTTTTAAATCATACCTTAAAAAACTTTTTAAGTGAAAAACTTAGGGTCACCTTAAAGATGAAAAAAGGAAACAGGCAGCTCTCACTTATAGATGTGTGTCTTCTCCAGTTCACATAATACCATTTAGAGTAGTCTGTTTCCTGTCAAAAATTATCAAGCATCTAGTCCCAGGCAGAAAAGTTTTCCCGAAGTTTTTTTCTGTAAATTCTCATTTATTTGCTGAAAGAAGTTTTGTTTTAGAAAGGTAAAGAAAAAGGGAGGGTGATTTTTAATATTTAAAAAATCAGTTCCTTGGCCATTTTTTTCAGTATAGCAGATGGGAGTTAGCAATTACCATCACATGTTCTTTGGGATGAAAAACCAGAAAGCAAAACACAAGTATCCATCCCATCAAGTCCAAAGAAAGTCTGGAATGGTGTAGGATTTCCTGTCATGGACAGGATGTTGGACTAGAAGACCTCCAAGGTCCCTTCCAACCCTATTATTCTATTTTCTATATTTTAGGTTCTATGAAATAAGTATCCATTATTTCCTATTCCTGGAACATTCTAACTATTTTGAGTTTTGCTCCATTTAGAACATTTCAACCAATCTGAATTCTGTCCTATTAGAAGACAACTAATTCAACACCTTCCAATAAAACAGCTTGAAGGGGACATTTTTGTCCCGAGTTCATCATGAAACATCCTTATGCATAGCCCTAAAAATAAGACAATACAATATAAAACTGAAACCTCTTTCAAGAACAAGAAAAAGTGATATTTCAGTAAAGTTTTATGATGTAGACTACAATCTTATTATCATACTGTCTATAAAACAACCTAGTTTCTACCAGACCCATTTTAATCAATTTTTATTATAGTAACTGACCAGTGCAAAATAACATAACAAACAAGCAAAACATTAACACAAAAATCATATTGGCACAGTCTGGATAAAGCTAAGGGCAAAAATAATTCACTATTAATTTGTTTCCTAAAGAGCAATTTGGCGGACTTGACACGCTGAAGTACAACATTTGGCCACACTAAAGAGTAACAGCTGTAATTGCCAATGAAAAGGAAGTACTATATAAAAGATATCTGCTATACCTGATTGATTAGTTAAAACCAGAATAATATGAATGGCACAAATACTTCAGCAAACTCAGCAAAACAATGGGACAGGAATCAGGGTTTCAGCCTCCCCAAGGGCAGATATGGAAGTATATGACAACATCTAACATTCAGGATTGCTGGTGTTAAAACATTAAACTGTACCAGCGTAAATGCTCTACTTACTTCCTGGGTGGTTAGATGAGTAATGTATCTAGTTTGTTGGATATATTTGAAAAGCCTTCAGGGTAAATGGTATCTGGTAATTTAACCAGATCCTGTTGGTGCTCACAACCTAAAGTTCTTTGTCTAATACAGTAATTGGTTTTGCTTTGTCAGATATATAGGAAAGGCAGGTGAAACCAATTTGGATTTTACATTTCTACATTAATTGAACTGAACATTGGCAATCACAATGAGAGGTGTCAAGTTCTAGTAGATATGTATAGGGATGAAGACTCACAACTCTGGGAAGCAAATCGTTCAATTGATTAATTGTTCTCACTGTCAGGAAGTTTCTTCATAGTTCCAGATTGGATCTCTCTTTAATAAGCTTCCACCTATTGCTTCTTGTCCTACCCTCAGGTGCTTTGAAGAATAAGTCAACCCCCCCCCTTCTTTATTACAGCATATCAAGTACTGGAAGACAGCTATCATGTCACCCGCAACCTTCACTTTGGTAGGCTAGACATACCTAGTTCCCTTAACTCAGGGGTGTCAAACTCAAGGCCCGCAGACTGGATCCGGCCCATGGGGTGCTTAGATCTGGCCCGCGGGGGCTGCCCTGGAAACAGCACAGGACTGGCCTCCGGTGCCTCTGCCAGCAAAAATGGAGCTCAGGGGGGGGCGTGCAGCCCCCACGGTCTCCGTTTTCACTGGCAGAGGGCTAGCAAAACAAACTAAAAAGAAAACAAAAGGAGAAATATTTCCCCTTTTGCATTTGAGCATGCAAGAAGGGACAGGAAAGGAGAAAGGGAAAGAGGAAAGACAAAGAAGGAAAGAGGGGAAGAGAGCAAGGAAGGAAAAATAAGGAAAGAGGGGAAGGAAGAAGAAAGGAGAATGAAGAGGTAAGGAAAAGAAGGGAAGGAAGGAAGGAAGGAAGGAAGGAAGGAAGGAAGGAAGGAAGGAAGGAAGGAAGGAAGGAAGGAAGGAAGGAAGGAAGGAAGGAAGGAAGGAAGGAAGGAAGATTATAATGAGAGTGAGGGAGGGTCTGAGGGGAAGTCCTGCCTTAGCACTTGGCCACCACAGGTGCCCCCGACATGAGTGACATCGAGCTGGCCATGCCCACCCTGGCCATGCCTACCCCGGCCACACACACACCCCAAAGTCAAACACTAATGCGGCCCTCAATGAAATCGAGTTTGACACCCCTGCCTTAACTGATCCTAATACAGTTTAGTCTCTAGTCCCGTTATCATCTTTGTTCTTTTCTGCACTCTTTCTAGGATATCAGCATCTTTTTTTATTGTGGTGATCAGAACTGGACACAGTATTGACCTCACTAGTGTCCTTCAGTATTTCATTTACCAATGTTTCCCATGTGCCCTGAACTGTTTTTTCCTTCTAGGATTTCCATCCATGAAACTCTTCATAATCTGAACCTTAGTTTGTAGAAGTCGTCTCTCTTAAAGTCTAACACACTGGTCTGACTTTGTTCAGTCACTTGTGCCTGCATTATGATGCATTCTAATAATAGTGCTGCTCTATACTACACTTCATGTTTTCCTCCGTTTGTTACCCAAACTCTGAGCATTAATGTATAGGCATTTAAGTTCATTGTGACTGATCTTGCACTTGCTTCTTACGTCTCCTCTTTTATACCTGAGTTCCCCTTCCTTCTCATCGCTTACTTTCTCATTTTTTTTTTGGCTGGTTGTCTTGTGGATTATGCTTGGGTTTTGGTCTAAAAGATTGGTCTCCTCTCCTTCCAGTTTTACTTTAAAGCCCCTCAGACGAACAACATAATAACACATGACTAAAAGCACAGTTAAAGCAGAATTAAGAACAAGGTTAAGATTTACAGTTAAACTAAAACTCAAAGTTAAAAAACACCAGAAGACTAAAAAAGTTAACCAAACTGAGAGTTCCCTCAAGCCACCAGCCACCCCCAGGATTGCATCACACTCTTAGACCCCCATGCAGAGGTGGGTTCCTGCCGGTTTGGACCGGCTCTATAGAACTGGTAGTGGGAATTTCTCCCCACTCGCTGAACCGGCAGCGATGGCCAGCTGGACACGCCCCCGAACCGGCTCTCTCGGTGCCGCCATAGGCGCCGCCATCTTGTTTTTTGCTTCTGCGCATGTGCAGAAGCTGGGTGTCAGGCCGAAGCCATATTTTATTATAGTCTTTGGCCTGCCACACTTTACGTTTGAGAATGTATTTTTGCTGTGGGAATTTGGGAGGGGCTGTTGCATGAGGGATGTAGACATGTAGCCATAACAAATTCCTTTAGATTCTCAAGGTCATCCTTTGTCCAGCACCTGCCCGGAAGCTGAGGGGAGTAACTGACAGGAGTAACCAGTCGGCAGAAGGTGACTGGCTAACATCATGACCTTGTGGGTGTGGGGACAAAGGGCTTTCAACTGGGTGGAGAAACCCTGGGAACATCAGATTCAGGTTTCTCACAGCCGTGCCAATATGGCTCTGTTAATAAATTGGAACTTTGAGGAATGCTTTGCCTCAGACTCTGATTTTATTTTGGATGCTATTTGGAACCCTGACACTGGGTTTTTAGCACTGCGCATGCACGCGCGCGCAAAGCGCGCACGTCCACGCGCCGCGTGAGGAAGCAAACCGGCAGCGAGGTAAGCCAGAACCCACCCCTGCCCCCATGCTAATTTGCAGAGCCAGATCTTAACACTCTTCTGGAAAACTAGAAGAGTGAGGGTTCTCCTCACCTCTGCGGGTAAGATACAAATACTAAAAATCCAATATATCTGGGGGGCACCAGGAGGGGGAAGATTGGTTAATTTATTAGAGACTGACTAAAGATATCCCTGTTTCTGTTTTTTCATAAATAAAATGCTTATCAAGTTTTCACTGATAACTTGCCACAGTGGAACCCCTTAAGCAATGTTCTTCTCTATCACCACAGTCTGCCAGAAAAGTACTAATCCACCAACCTAAATATCTCAGTATTTATACAATATTTAGGATTAGGATTACATTCTTGAACTAACTCACTAAAAATGCTGAATGATTTAAAACTGGTCAAAAGATAATTGTAAAATGTTACCCTTTATACATCTCTTCTGGATTCATCTAAAAGAAAACTTGTTGCATGTTTAGATGAAGCAAGTATTCTAATGAATAGAAAATTATTTCAAGGAGAGGAGGGGATTACATGCTGCAATTTAGAATTTCAAGTAGTAGAAAAGCAAATAATCCTTCACCTGAAAGCCAATGTAATTTAGATGCTGCTGGATTAGGAAGATGAATGTTCTACTTTCTGCTAACAAAGTGAACCAATTTTATTTTAAAAATGAGATAAACTTTGCACACATGTTGTGAAAGTATATAAAATGCTTATTTGTTCAGGATTTTGCTCTGCAGAAATTTGCTACACAAATAATTGGTATTATTAATATTTATACAGCTGCTATCTCCACAAATGATAATTAAAGGCAAGACAAAATTTATATCAACATACTTACTTCATACAAAGCACCTCCGTGTATTTCCACCCATTCTTTAAAGTGATTGCCAGGAGACAGGTCATGATTAATTTAGTAGGATAATGTAAAGACTTAACAATATTTGTTATTTAAATGCTGAAGTAGCTTATTTTATTATCTTAGTGTGTTTGGCCTTGGGATTGATTCATTTGCTTATAGGTATTCTCCAAATGCATATACCTGGTGATAATTCTTACAACCTGGCAGGTATTCTCTGTCAATGACAGAGTAAGCCTTCTCTGAAAGACACAATTCTTCCCTTAAACTAAAGCCAGTTCCTTTCTAATTAGCATCATAGTTCTGGGGTGTGAAATGGTAAACCTTTCTGAAGTTAATGAGGCAATTCTGGGAACAATTAAACCTTCCAAGTATGAAGGCACACAAATTTAATAGAAAGAATGTTGAGAAGTAAAGTCTTCATTTGTGCCACAGCTAGAGAATGTATAAATCTGGTTCTAAGATTAAGTATTGGTTATATGATTAGGTTTTAAACAATGAGTTAAATATACTTATTTCGTTGAGTATGATGTTCGTCCATCGTGTTCGAAGAGGACCTTGACATCTAACAGGTTGTGGACTGTTCACGATGTGTCTGTAGGTGGCTGGTAAGGCCTATATGGGCACAAAATGTTCTGCCACATGTTGGGCAGACATGTGTGGGCACCATTGTTGCAGCATTTGCAGCTCTGCCTTTGCGGAGTGCTTGCTTCTCTTGTGCTATGGTTGTTCTTCTGTCCTCAGATGTCTGGCAGCCTTGGTGGATCAGCGTGCGCTATGTTGATCCATCTTGTGCCAGGGTTTCCCATGAGGTGGTGTCGATATCCAGGGACTTGAAGGAGGCTTTCAACGTGTCTTTGTATCGCTTCCTTTGTCCCCCGTGTGATTGCTTTCCTTGAGACAGCTCACCATAGAGGAGCTATTTGGGGATGCGATGGTCTGGCATCCTTGCAACATGGCCTGCCCAGCGTGTCTGGCCTTTCATCAGCAGGGTGTAAACTGATGGCAGGCCTGCTCTGGAGAGGACTTCTGTGTCTGGCACCTTGTCCTGCCATCGGATCCTCAGAATTCCTTGAGTATAGATAGGAAAGGAAGCATGCATTAACTACTATACTGTAGAATACAAACTAATTTATGTTTTCTTATCTCTCACATTCACTGGCCTTATGGATGTAATAAATTATTTGATTTGATACAAAGCAAAGATTGGACAATCCAGTTATATAATTAATAACATAACTAAGGATATCATCATGTGACATAAAGCTAGGCTGTAAGGCAGTAGGCATGGAGTATCAAGGAAGCATGTTGGGCAAGGTAATGAGGTAAAATAAAAAATGAGCTAAATTGATAAGAGTTGTGGAACTATACAGTTATTTTTTAAAATACCCTAAGTATATTTATTTATAATCACTAAGTCATCTTAGCCATGAGCCAAAACAGATAACAGAATCAGAAGTGAAGTCTGTGTTCAATGATGTTAATTTCGATGAACTGCAATGATAAAGGAACCAGACTTCCTTTAATATTACAATAACTTGTTTATTATTTCAATGTATAACCCAATCTTTCAATCCTATCTAAAATAAAATAAAAAGTTACAAAATAAGTGACTAGCAGAGTCTTTAACAAAATAAGTAAGTAGTAGCAACGGTTGCTGGAATTGGGTATGTCTAGTTTAATGAAAAGAAGGACTAGGGGAGACATGATAGCAGTGTTCCAATATCTCAGGGGCTGCCACAAAGAAGAGGGAGTCAAGCTATTCTCCAAAGCACCTGAGAGCAGGACAAGAAGCAATGGGTGGAAACTAATCAAGGAGATAAGCAACCTAGAACTAAGGTGAAAGTTGACTCTGAAGGTTCCCGCAGTTTTCACCTAATTAAAAGTAAAAGTTTTCCCCTTTCCCCAAACAATCAGTCACATGGTCCAATCTAGGTGCCGTCCGGTTGCCTGGTAACATCACTCCTCCTCTAACCAGGTGTGAAAATGTCCTTGGTTCCCAAGAGAAAGTATTTTGTTTTGGCTACAAAACCCAAGCTATCTCTATACCCCCCTCCCTATCCCTCAGCTCCAGTGTGGCAACACTGAAGTGGCAAAATGGCTTCAGTCAGATCAGCTTTAGGGTTGACATCTCCAATACTGGAAGTTTTAAAGAAGAGATTGGATAATCATTTATCGGAAATGGTAAAGGGTTTCCTGCCTGAGCAGGGGGTTGGACTAGTCACTAGAACATCTCCAAGGTCCCTTCCAATTCTGTTATTCTATTCTATTCTCTAAACTAAGATTTCACCAATCTGGTAACCTTCAGATTGATGGACTTCAGCAATCATAATATTCATCATCCAGATATTGGGGCATAGACAACTTATCTTGATAACACAGGTTTAGACAAGGCTGATGCAATTTAATAGCTCTTAAAGAATTGGTCAGGTGATGTTGTTTCTAAAAGCAAGTTCTTCAGGCTTGCAATTGAGGCTTCATGATCTACGGGAGGAATAAATTCCTCTAAAAATCGCTCAACAGAATTCCTATAAAAGAACATGAATGCCCACGTATTTTGAAAGACACTGCCTCAGCAACAGCCCATATCCTTCTTTGCTGCCTCTTATATTCAAATTGGCACAAATATTTAATCACACCTTTTTTAGCTACTAGCCACTGCAAAACAGATGCCAATCTTATTCTTCCTCTCTTGACAGGCACCTCAAAGATGACCTTTGGGAGAGTAACTGAATTCTGCTTCATTGTGTGATAATATACTTTTCCCTGTTAAGAACCTTATGGAGCCTCAGGGCAAAATGTTAAAACCTTGCATGTTATAACTTTACAATATTAAGCAATAGTTTGTGATACTAAATGCATTTACATTCATTTATTCATGCTTACCTTCCTACAGTTATCATTTAAGTAGCTTAAAATTTTAGTCACTACTGAATTAAAGTTTAAGTATTTCACTGTTTCTATTTTTAGCAATTGGTAATTTGCTTAATACATTCATCATGTGCCTTATATCCTATTTTTTAATATCTTACTGTTGCATTTTTATGATGTTTTAGTTTAATTCTGATTCATTGTCTTAAAATTATACTCAGGTTTGGTCACTGAGCATGATAAAGTTTAAATGGATTGTATCCATGGCAAAACCTGTACTAGGATAAGAGGGAACACTATTTTAACACTAGTATTGCTGAGGCTCTCTCAGATTAGATGACTGCTATGAAGACATAACAACAACAACAACAACAACAACAACAGTTGCTGGTACAGGTTTGTGCCACAATTCCATGCAAGTGAGACAAGTCTCATAATCATTCAGTTTGTAATAGAGCAGTGGTTCTCAACCTTTCTAATGCCGCGACCCCCCCTGCGACCCCCC
>QLTV01004237.1:348311-375721 GCA_003457575.1 Thermophis baileyi | reverse complement strand
TGGAGACTTCGCCCACCCACCCGGACGCCGCCATTTGGGTTCTTTTACCCTCTGCGCATGCGCAAAGCATTCTGCGCATGTGCAGAGGGTAAAAGAACCCAAATGGCGGCGTCCGGGCGGGTGGGCGAAGTCTCCCGCTTCTGTCGCTACTGGCTGTCTGGCGACCTGCAGGCACGGCCGAACCGGGAGCGTTTCACCCCTGCAGTGACGGTGGCACCAAGATGGCGGGCTAACGCGTGCGGCGACCCCTGTGAAATGGTCGTTCGACCCCCAAAGGGGTCGCGACCCACAGGTTGAGAACCGCTGTAATAGAGTGTCAGTGCTGAAAATTTTTCTTTCTTGTTTAAAAATACAAATTTATATTTCAGTTTCAGATGAATACTATACCACCTTAGAAAAAAGATGAACATTTTTTCTTGCTGAATTTTTGAGATACATTTCAGGAATTCTTACTGGTGGTCATTAGATCTGTATCAGTGTCTGGGAGTGAGCACACATTCTCAAATTTTACCCTACAGTTGTCTTTTTGACAGTATTTGTAGCACTCATTCTGTTGTGATCATGAACTAGACCAGTGTTTCACAAAATCCGTAATTTTAAGATGCATGACTTCAACTCCCAATCTTGCCCAACCAGGCTCCACCCAGGAATTCTGGGAGTTGAAACCCATACATCCTAGGGCTGCTGAGATTGATTGACTGCATTAGACCTTATAACTTGCTTTATGATGTAAAGTTTGCTTTACATCATAAAGCTTGCTTACTGGACACCTTATAGATAATTTTTCTATTGCAAAGCTTTTGGCTGTCTTCTAGTAAAAAACAATCCTGCTGGTCTAGGTTAGGTAAACCCTGCAGGTCCCTGCTATGAATATAATTGCGTTGCATTCAGTGCCATGCAAAGCAGAAACTGGATATTAAGCATTTAGCACAGACTTCATGAGCTTCTTCATCCTCTCCCCATGACTTCCCCCCTCATGCCCCACTGGCTATACATTCCACTGCCAGCTTGAGATTTCAATGAAAAGTCTAAACAACTTTCAATCTATTTTACAGCATATATGTGATTTTTGTGTTTCCTGCCTCAAAAAGGTAACACAGAAAATCAATGGGGCTAAAATCTAAGTAGAAACAAGACCTCCAAATTCAGATATTTGTTTTATTTGAATATCAGAATAACAGAGTTGGAAGGGACCTTTGAGGTCTTCTAGTCCAACCCCTTGATCAAGCAGGAAACCCTATAACATTTCAGACAAATGGTTGTTCAATCTCTTCTTAAAAACCTCCAGTGTTGGAGCAACCACAACTTCTGGAGGCAAGTCATTCCACTGGTTAATTGTTCTAACTGTCAGGAAATTTCTCCTTAATTCCAGATGATTTCTGTCCTTGGTACTTGGTACTGATAATTTCCATGTCCTGTCTTCAGGTGTTTTGGAAAATAGGTTGACCCCCTCTCTTCTTTGTTGCAGTCCCTTAGATATTGGAACAATACTATCCCTTGATATTTTGTGTTTGTGATTAGATGGGCCCCCAATGCAGAGACCATAATCGAACTGGTAAAAATTAGGAGAACCATTAGTTGGCAGCAAAGAGTTACAGTTTTCTGCATTCTCTTTCTTCCTTTTGAAAAATAAGTATAAAACTCTGCTTTTATATTTTAGCTTTTCATTCATAGTGGCCTTATTTTAAACTGGCATCTGAACTTTTAATAATACTGTTATGCAGCATTTTTACATTTTAAAATTATGTCTTCTTTGCTATTTATGGTTGTATGCTTTTTAGTAAGAAACAAAGCATAGTATTATATGATATTATCAAATATGATCACCTGACTATTGAGATCATTTATCTCTCCTAGTATCTGCTTGGCCGCTTGGTATTAAGTCACCAAGCTACACAGATTGGTTCCTTGATTAAAGAATGTTGTCTATTGGGTTCTTGAAAACACATTTCTCTATGTCAATGGCTGTCCTAGGAATGAGGTTTCCCCTACAAGGTCTGGATGGCTCCCACCCTTATAGATTTGGGGAGGGTATTGAAGATCTAATTCATCACTCAAACCTAAAATGGCCTAAGATGAACCCTTTGAGATATGGAATAGAATCTAGTCCAAATCCCTGCTTAAGCAGGAGACGCTGTATCATTCCAGACAAACAGCTGTCCAATCTCTTCTTAAAAACCTCCAGTGATGGAACATCCACAACTTCTAGAGGCAAGTCATTCCACTAATTAATTGTTGTCACTGACAGGAATTTTTTTCCTTAATTCTAGGTTGGATCTGTCTTTGATAAGTTTCCTTCCGTTATTTCTTGCCCTGCCCGCTCCTTCTGATGCAGGTGTGTGTGTTTTGTTGCTGCCTGTTCTTTTGTTGCTGTGTTTTTCGTGTTTCTTTTGCACTGCCCAGGGTCATTGGAATTCAGGCATTGTACAAGTGTAAATAAATAAATAAATGAAGTTCTAAGCCAGAAGTGTCAAACTCGCGGCCCATGGGCCGGATGCATCACGCGCTGGCCATGCCCACACCCTTTAGTGAAGGGGAGGAAGTCGCAATACATCACGTGACGACAATGTGACGCTGTGAGTTTGACACTCCTGTTCTAAGCCATCATGGGCTAGCTTTAGTGGGATTGCCCAGCACATAGATATGCTAAATAAAATTAAGTAAATAAAATCTACTGACCATATAGAGTTTTGCAGCTCAGGTACGGGAGCTATAGTTTCTAGAAGCTACAAAAATGCAGTCTATTTAAGATGCTTGGATCTCAGGTTGCCTGAAATTGATTTTGGGCTCATTAATCCAAACAGTCCTCTTCTGTACAGAGAGATTTGGTGTTCAAATCAACGGTCCAACTCACAAGTTGTGAGGTTTTGTGGAATGTTCCATTCCTATATTTTGTTCCCATGTTGGCTCAGAAGTGTATGAACCCTCCCCAAAATAACAGAGACACTCCTGTGTGGCTCGAGCTTTTTTGTAAGATTGAGGCACCATGGGATCAATGTGGCTTTTGCAAGCCTCTCAGCTTGCTTCAGTAAAGTACAAATTGGACCAGTTTGTGATCTTCCACCTGTCTTTTGTTCAATGTCATTTTGTTGTCATCAGCATTCTATGCCCTGTATTTCAGTTGAAAGTTTTCCGCTGAGTTCTTTCTACCAACGTACATAGCCACACACAGTACACAGACCTTGTGCAAGTGTTATGCTGATCTGCTGATCTTTTTTATTGGTCCCTACTCTTCTCAGCTAGGTAATAGTACCCCTGATACCTAGAGGCCTCATCATTCTTATTCATCATGCCAAGCTTCCTTCTTACTCATCACCTCCCTCTGATGCTAAACAACATTGATTGGAACCACAGTTCTCTATCCATCCCATTCTTTCTAAATTATGATAACTCTCTGACTAGATTCACACACATCTAAAGCACATACACCCAAAGCATACATCCTCAATCTCAAATTATCTATCTCACTAACCTATGGTTTAATCTAACCATAGTGTATAAAACAATGAAATGTATACAGCACAATGGCTGTATTCATACAACAAGCTCTAATATGTTTATAATATAAATTGGTTTAGAGTTTGTAGCTCAGCATACTGTGGGAGATATGCTGTGTGTCACTTATGTTAAGCCCTTAATGTGGCCTATTTGTTTCGACAAAACAGGAATTGCATTTTGTCAATCTAGGGTTAGGGCTTAGTTTACTATGTGAATTTACCAGAAAAAAAATTAATTATAGTTTATAAAAACATTGAATGGCTATGCACTTTGCAAAACTAAACACCAGCCCTTTTTGGCTTAGCACAATGCACATCGCAGGTTGTTCTCTTTTGAGAAAATCGTTTTTCATATTACTGCCAGTTTATACAGCATGAGGAGCTAGAAAAATCATGGAGACTACTACACACTGAAATAAATTGTGCTTGGCTGAGAACTCAGGCAAATATTTAAGAGGTATAAAAATGATCTGTAGGGATGACTATCATGACTGGAATATAACAACTAAAGGATATAATTTGTTCAAAAGGAACAGTCTCTCATCCAGAAAGTGTATAGGCAGTTGGGAGTGTGCTACCAAAGTAAGTGAACAGGAACAGAGAAGTTGTGCAATATTGCTGGTGAGCCAAGTGACAAGAACGAATGTACTAGGAAGAGGTCCATGCCATTGGAGCTGGCCAATCAGTCAAAACATCCTAGTATAAAATCCAAGTGCCAATCACTTAGGTGGTTCTTGTATCCCAATCTTCCCAGAACATGGAAAGTACCCTTATCTCTGCAGGGATCAACAAAATCAGAATACCCCACCAAGGAGTCTATGGAGATTCTCAGTCATCCAGGTCATGGTTGTCCCAAAGGTGCTTTTTCAAGAGGCAACTGGACTTTGTTTTTCTTTGAAGACATTTCACTTCTCATCCAAGAAATCCTTCCATTCCCCACCATCCAGTCAGAGCTGAAGAAGCTTCTTGGATGAGAAGCGAAACATCTTCAAAGAAAAACAAGAAAGTCCAGTTGCCTCTTGAAAAAGTAACTTTGGGAGCCCACTAAGGAGGAAAAGAAAAATGGTGACATTGGGAGATTACACGTCATTCAGGTAAGTTTTCGTAAGAAGTGTGCTGTTTTACTAGTGAGTGTATTGGAATCTAAGTGAAAAATTATCAAGGCTTATCAAATCAGTTGATGACTATCTATTTCTGCTTTCCCATTTGGAGATAAATGACTGTTAGAAAAAGACAAATATGCCACAGGATTACAAGCAATTACAAGCAAGTTGTGTTTTTAACTATCTGCCCCATTGAGAGCTCCAGGAACTGAGTAACTAGCCAAGAAACCCCTGGAAGTGAGTAACTAGCTAAGAAGGAAGTGTCATTAAAAAAGAGGGTGGTTCTTGGATCAATGCATATACAGTATCACCGTCAGGCACAAACAGTACTTCATCAAGGGAGGGGAAATGGTTTGACCAAAACTTTAAATTGAAGCAAAAGTGGTTGCTACAGAGTCAGGTAGAAAGGACTGGGCATTAGGAACATGGCTGCCCATGATAATGGAAGAAGACTGAAACAGGAAAAGGTGCTGTCCTGAAATCTTCGCACAGAGGGGTGGTGAGACCAGTGACATTCCAAAACACTAAACCATAAACCAACAAACATATTTTTGGATAAGCGGGGGGGGGGGGGGAAAGAACTGGAAATCCTAACATTGGGAAGGCAAATACTGTATGTTCTGATAGGTGTCATAAGAACTAGTGGAATGAGAGTCATGACTAGAATATGGAATTCAAAGAATATAATTGAGCATTTTAAAAAATATATACGCCTAATATAAAGGGAAACAAAGTAGTTTCATATCTGAAGAAGACTGGGAAGAAATTCATTTCCTTGTATTTAGAAGCCTTGTTGAAAACATCTGGGTAAGATTAGAAGGGTTTATTTTAGAACATCCACCCATGCAGAAGAGGTGGACAATTTAATTCAACCACTCTTATATCTTCCTCGAAAACTAACTCAGCTAGAATTTTGCCACTTTAAATTGCCTTAGTAGTTATTCACTTTTAGATTGTTAGACTGTCTATTTATAGGCAAGTATGAACTTTTATTTGAAAGTAGAATATTCATTGGAACTCTTGTGTAACAACCTTAAACTTCCTTCTAATGCATATCAGAGGTCTGGGGGAGGTGGGGCATCTACTAGGAGGGGATAAAATAGTAAGATGGTAATTGCAGTGGTTCTCTACCCCTTTGTGTACGTTTGGGGGAAACCTTGCTACATATACAAAAGGGGTTTGATCATACCATTGTAACCACCATCTTTACTTCTCTCTCCTGCATCCCATCACACAGTTGCAGATAGCATCCTGCTTTTGGGATTTCTAGTCTAGATTATAAGAAAAGAAGTTGAGAAATTCATTTTTTATTGATCCTTCACCCCTCCAGATCACTACAAACCAGAGGTGGGTTGCTGCCGGTTCGGGCCGGTTCTTTAGAACCGGTAGCGGAAATTTACCACCACTCGCCGAACCGGCAGCAAAGACTGGCAGTCCACGCTCCCGAACCGGACCTCCAGTCGCCGCGGCTTGAAAAAAAACCCTTCTGCGCATGTGCAAAGGCTTCTGCGCATGCGCAGAGGGTCATTTCTGGGTGTTTTGCGTGATGTGAAGGGGGCGCATGCGCACGCGCTAAGCGAGCGAGTGTGCGCAAAATGCGCACTTCCGTCGCGATCAGAACCGGTAGGTAGGGAAGGTAAGTGGAACCCACCCCTGCTACAAACCGAGGACCTACTAGAAAAGAGTGGTTTATCCGTTTCTGCCACTCCTCTCAGCCTAGCAGCAAAGCAGGGGAGTCAAGGTGCCATAGATCAGCACCTATCACCCAAAATGAAAAACGGTTGACACATTATGAGACAGCAATAGCAATGGCCCTTAGACTTACATACCGCTTTACAGTGCTTGACAGCTCTCTCTAAGCAGTTCACAGAGTCAGCCTATTGCCCCCAACAATCTGGCTCCTCATTTTACCCACCTCGGAAGGATGGAAGGCTGAGTCAACCCTGAGCCTGGTGAGATTTGAACGGCCAAATTGCAGTCAGCCAGCAGTCAGCAGAAGTAGCCTGCAGTACTGCATTCAAACCACTGCGCCACCGCAGCTCATGCCCCTCTTCAATGTCTATCAGCTCTTTATTAGACTACTTTTAAACATGGGTTTAATGGTAATCTGAATAAATACTTCAGAATGCTGTCCTAGTTGTTTTTGACTTGCATTCATAGTTTCTCTCTTGCTTCTTTGTGTAGCATCTCTCTGCCACCATCACTAGTTTCCGCTAATCAAGATCTCTGAGATGAGGTCTTGGAAAATGGTGCCCAGGTATTGGAAGGGAAGTGACACGCCTGTAGCAATTTAAAGTGACAAGTAATTTTTGGGCAGGTCCCACACACTTTGTTGAGGAAGCATTGTAGATTTCACCACAAAGTCACCAGCTGTCTTTATATCTAAGGTGGGACTGGATCTCACAGACTCTGGTTTCTAGCCTGATGCATTAACCACCACAGCACCCTGACTCTTGAGAGCAAATATGTTAGTTTGAAATTTGAACTGTTAAAGCTAACGTTAAGCTGCCTCACATGTGAAGTATGATTCAAATGAAGGCAATGTCATGAGGACATGTCATAGAAAAATGATACTGAGGTATATTTGTGATGTGATTAGGATAATATGAGGACAAACATGAAGAAAAGTCAAAACTAATTGGTTCCTTCTTCCCTAACAATAGTGAACATATTCCACCAAGAAATTGTGAAGAGCACATAAAGAGGCAGAATTAAAATTTCAGAAAGATAAAGCAGGGAATGTTTATTTTCTTTTTAAAAAATTAAATCTCCATGACCAGATCATTATATTAGAATACTGAATTAAATGCTACTTCAGCTGACTGCTAGCTGCAGTTCGGCAGTTCAAATCTCACCGGCTCAAGGTTGACTCAGCCTTCCATCCTTCCGAGGTGGGTAAAATGAGGACCCAGATTGTTGGGGGCAATATGCTGACTCTGTGAACCACTTAGAATGGGCTGTAAAGCACTATGAAGCGGTATATAAGTCTAAGTGCTATTGCTATACTGATGGAATATGTGGTTGCCCAAACTGATAATTTTGATAAATCCTGGCAAACTTGTCTCAAGTACGAGACAATCAGAATAGGAAAATTTATATCTTCAAACAGAAGGGAAATAAGGATTGAGAAAAGTATGGACCACAAATTGCAGAAGCAGTCTTAATAATTTAATATTTAACAGAAAAGACACAAAGGGTTTTTTCCCCCACTTAGAAACCAGGCATCAAATTTGCAAGCATCAGAGGGGAGAGACATACTGTAGCTCAATAATAGTTCTGGTGAAAGTTACTAGAATTACACTTGATTACAAATTAAATATGTAGCCTGCATCAGCAGAAGCAGCGTTTATGGGAAGGACCAGCTCCAATTTATTCTTCATTAGTCAGGCTTCACCTCAACTACTGTGCCTAGTTCTGGACATCATACGTTAAGAAAGAGTCAAAGAATTGGAACAGTTTGAGAGAA
Organism: Thermophis baileyi; assembly: GCA_003457575.1. NCBI lineage: Eukaryota > Metazoa > Chordata > Lepidosauria > Squamata > Dipsadidae > Thermophis > Thermophis baileyi. Next base: position 367,655 of record QLTV01004237.1, on the reverse strand, counting down.
GGATAGCCAGGATGAATACAAAGTATGTCCTATGAAAAGAGATTGAAAGAGCTGGGCATTTTTAGCACTGAGAAAGGAAGAGTGAAGAATATGATGGCGCTCTTCAAATATCTAAAAAGATTATCATGGAGAAGACCATAACTGCTCTCCATTGTCCCAGATTTTAAAAAATGAAGCTGAAAATAATTGTTAGAAAAAATTCAAACAATTGAAATTAGAAATAAAAATCTTAACAATAAAAAACGCAATTGGCAACTCCAAATCTCAACTAATAAATGCTCTGTCCTACACATTGGCAATAAAAATCAGAACACCAAATACAAGTTGGGCCTTGTAGACAACCCTCACACTGTCAAGGACCTAGGAGTACTCATCTCAAACGATCTAAGCCCCAGAGCTCACTGTAACAGCATTGCCAAAAAGGCATTAAGAATTGTTAACCTAATTTTGTGAAGCTTCTTCTCCGGTAACATTGTATTACTAACTAGGGCATACAAAACTTTTGCAAAACGGGGCGAAGGGGAAAAAATCCCACCACCTTCCGGGATTTTGTCCTACTCAATCTCGAATTGACCAATTCTTGAATATAGCTCTTCTGCCTTGAATCCACACTGTATATCAGACATTAATACAATTTAATGAGTCCAGAGGTATTTCACGAGAAGAGGACTCCACTGCTCTACTCACAATAGAATTCCTTATGCCACCAGGCTGGAAATTCTGGGTTTGGACAATCTGGAACTGCGCCGCCTGCGGTCTGATCTAAGCATAGTACACAAAATTGTCTGCTATAACATCTTACCTGTCAATGACTTCTTCAGCTTCAACCTCAATAATGCACGGGCAAACAATCGATACAAACTCAAGGTAAACCGCTCCAAACTCAATTGCAGAAAATACAACTTCAGCAACAGAGTGGTCAACGCCTGGAATGCTCTACCTGACTCCATTGTTACATCTTCAAACCTTCACAGCTTCAACCTTAAACTGTCTACCATGGACCTTACCCCATTCCTAAGAGGTCCGCAAATGGGGCATGCATAAGCGCACCAGCGTGCCTACCATCCGTGTCCTACTGTCCCCATTTATTTGTATTCATTTCCTTTGTTCATATCCATGTTCATACTTATACCTGCTATCTTGTACATGTTTGACAAACTAATAAATAAATCAATAAACAGGAAGCATGAACTATGTGTGTGTTTAGATCAATGCAGAAAATGTTTCCCAGATCATCTGCTTTCCTCATGCTGTAGTCTAATAAATAAATAAATAAATAAATAAATAAATAAATAAATAAAAACAGTTGGTAATGGAACCTATTACCCACAGAAGTGTGGTGCCCCCCAATACATGGTGCATTCAAGAAGAACCTTGATATTATCTATCAGTGGTTTTTTAAAATTTGGATTCTTGTACAGGGATTGCATTCAGAGGTCCAGATGGCCTCTTCCTAGTCTATAACACTATGACTAACAGGAATAGGCACACAACTCTTTGTTCAAATACACAGTCAAAGTAGCATCTTGTTTCCGGCATGAATAACATTAACTCTTTAAAATTGCATTTAGGATTAGTTGTAAAATGCTAATTAATGGTCATCTTCTCTGAGGCTGTTAAAAATTCATTTGAGCATTTGAAGATGATTAGTACAGTCATAAAAGAGAAGCAAGATAAAAGCCGAACTCTGCTTCTTGTTCTTTAGTTCTTGTTTTGCAGAAGAAAAGAGATTTACAGGTACCTAGATATTTAATTAGTACACATGTATGTTCCAAAATACATATTCATAAACTTTTAAGCTTGGTAATTTGGAGAGATAGTTATTATGCCTGATCAGGGACTGTATAAATAGCTGGAAAATTATTTTCTTTCCTTTCCTTTTCCAATATGGTACCCAATCAACATGATTGCCACAGATTTATGAGGGTGGGGGACTTAAGGGAAGTAAAGATGTGATTGAGAGAACATTTTTAGTGGTTAGAAAGTGGACATGTAGGAGAAAGAGATAAGGAGACAGAAGCATTAAGGGTGAGCATAAGGTACTGAGGGGAAGCGAAAACAAGAGAAGACACAAGGAAAAAAAATCCCCTAAACTTTCCATGTGGTCTCAGTGGGATAATGATGGCAAGGAGCAAATAACCCCAGTGAGGGGTAGAGGGAGTTAATCTAAGCAGGCATTGGACTGGACTGACCAGAAAGAGGGCAACTGTTTTATACTAGTCCCTTCTACTTGTGCTGCCCCGCTCACTCACACATAATGGGGGTTTAGTGGGTTTATTAATAGTCCCCAGACCTTCATCAAAAACCCAGAACTGTCCCAATTAAGTCGAGTCAAAAGCAGACCAATGCTAGTCCACAGAACAATGGCCAATGAGTTCATACAGCACTTGAAGTTTCCCAGACAAGACAAATCCACCAGGCAAAATTAAATCCACAATACAAGAGGGTTCACAAGATACAATCCAAAGTCAAAACACCATGTTAATCCAAAGCAAGGCAGGATTCACAATGACCAGGAAACATGCAGCTAGGAAATGAACACATTGTTCCCAGCATTGCCTCCATCTGTCTTCGGTGCTAAATAGTCAGCTTCCAGTGCAACCCATCAAGAGTGACAAGGCTGCCTCCTCATGAGTAGTCTGGATGACCTTCTCTGCTCCTGCCTTTTCTCTGCCCTACATGTTCTTGGATCAGTGCAGAAGGCAGTTCCTTTTCCTCATCACTCCTCACCACCTGAAACCTCAGGGCTGTCCTGTTATAGCTTTGCTTCAGGCAATTAACTCTCAGCTGGCTACACATCCAATTTTTTCCCCATCAACCACTCCCCCTCATTTGGACTCATAGACCCTGTCTCAGAGCCATTGACCAACCCCCTCCTGATGTGCCCAAGACTGGTCATCCTGTTTTGAACTGACATCCAAAGAAGCATCTAGGGAAGCATCTGGGGGAGTCATCACACTACCCAACTTTCATTTCCCAGGATACAAGAGACCACACTGCTAAGTGCCAGCATAAGGACTCCTGTTAGTGAATGCTAGGTCCGTATGTAGTCAGACGATAGTTATCCATGCTTCAGAGGAGAATGAGCACATAAATCTTGTATGCATTATATAATTCTGGTTTAGTGAAGATGGAGATGTGGTTTCATCAGAGATTTGCTGTCCAGGTTTCATGTATTTCACAACTCCAAGACAGCCAAGATTGTAAGGCAGGGAAGGTGGTGTTGCAATGATCCTGCACAAGACCTTGGTTGTAATCAGGTATGTTGCTTTACAAGTGACTTGATGCAAGAGCCTGTATTTGAAGTCCAGCTGCAAAGACACTCGAGGGTACATTTATGGTATATTGGTCACTTAACTATCTTTTGTATTAAAAAGGCCGTATCATTTTATTTCACAGTGTAAGGGGCTAAAACAATTGTTCATCTGTTGCCTTTTGTTTGTTATTGTCATACCTTTTAATTGGTAGTTTTTAAATCAGTTTTATTGGTATATTGGTAGGATTCTTGTATTTATTATTGTAGGATGGTGAATTGTAAGCCAGTCAGGGTCCTGGAACAGGGCTGAATTTACTGTAATAAATAAATAAACTCAGAATTGTTGGCAGTATAAGTAGTAGATAGTAGATGAGATAGATTGTGATCCACAAAAATTTGATAATTTTTCCCCCCTCTAAGTATAATGGTATGTTGGAATGACATTGAGAGATGATGAGGGAGAAAGAGATGCTGCCTAGGGAATTATCAGATAAAAGAGGGCATAGCCCATAGCTGCCCATTGGGCAAAGAGATTCAAAAAGGAACCTCCCTAACTTCTCAGGCTGTGAAAGAAATTTGCAAGATTCTGTTAATGTTACGTACGGACGTACGGAGGTTACGTACGGACATACGGAGCGCTATTTGCATACCCGCTGCTGATTGGCTAATCTAGCAGCGGGAAAAATAAACCGCTGTCAGTGGCTGACTAGGCTGACGGAGCTCTTTAAAAGGAGAGCTCCGGCAGCCTGCCGGCCCTTGTTCTTGCTGATCGTAACTGGAAATAAAGTCCTGAAATATGTTCTGCGTTCCGCCTCTTCTATTGCGCCCACGATTTAACACTGGTGACAAAGGTGGGATCTTGAAGAGGACAAAGGAACTGATCTTCACCTCGTGGCATCTGCAGCCATCTTACCACAGGACCGACCCTGCTCCGGCCAACTTAAGGATGACCACCCAAAACTCACCCACACCAGCCTTATTCGACCCACAGATGGAGGAATGGCACATGTACATGAGCCGATTCCGCATGTTCCTGGAAGCCAACAATTATCAAGACCTTCCAGACAACCGGAAAAGAGCCCTTTTCCTCACCTACTGTGGCCCTAAGATCTGTAAGATGGCACAGACCCTTTGCAGCACCAACAGACATCGAAGCGATCACCTGGTCAACTTTATAGAACATCCTAAAAGATCACTATGCCCCCACTGCAACCCCGATGGTGAGTAGAAATGAGTTCTACCACCGACGACAAAGAGAAGGGGGGACAGTAAACGAATTTGTGGCAAAGCTGCAAGAAATTGCAACCAAATGCGAATTTATCAACCCAGAGGAAATAATGAAGGACCGAATCATCCTGAGAATGAGAGATCTGATCCTACAAAAGAAACTGTTAATTTACAGAGGGGCTACATTTAAGGATGTGGTCGAAAAAGCCCGAGCCGCTGAACCATCTGATAATTCCACCGCAGACATTCGAAAGGCCAGTGGAGTACATCGCACCCAAAGGGAACCAGAATGGTCCACTGAAGTTCCTGAATACGACGAGGAATGGGAGGAAGAAGACACTGTGCACCATCTCCACATGGAAATAAGGGTAAGCTCTAAGAACAACGACTTTAAGCAACCCCTGTGTGGAGGATGCACAGGTTTTCATGCTAGAATGGCCTGCCGTTTTAAAGAGGCCATTTGCCGCAGGTGTCAGAGAAAGGGTCACATCACTGAAGCCTGCAGAGCTAGTCAACCCCAGCCCAGTCACTACCATCCCAAATCTCCGGCCAGACCAGGAAGGCAAGGACAAAGTCAGGGTTCCAGAGAAACAGATGCCAGGAGGAACCCTACCAAGAAGCGAGAGGAATTAATCAGATGACCATGGGGCATTCCGACGCATGTGAGAACGAGAAATATCATATTACAATCCACATAGAAGGAATCCTTTGCAATATGGAACTGGACACCGGATCGTTCTTTACAATTGTCTCATGGCAGACCCTGAAGAACATTATTCAGGCCATAGAAAAAAAACAACTCAAGCCGCATAACATCACATTAAACGATTTCCAAAGAAAGAAAATCCCAGTGCTGGGAAGAGCATCCGTAAGAGTCGCCTTCAAAGAGTTCTGTGGTAAACTCCCACTGACCGTCGTTGAACATGACCGGCCCAACCTACTGGGCATCGAATGGTTCAAACCACTGGGATTGGGGGTGACTGGAATCCACAAAATAATAAGTGGAAACAAACTCGACAAACTGCTTGCAGAATTTGGGAGCATTTTCGACGGGAGCCTAGGCAAGTATACAGGAAAACCTATTTCTTTTAACCTAGACCCTAGTGTTACCCCAATCCGGCTGAAACTCAGAAGGGTTCTGTTTGCTCTCTGGTCCAAAACAGATGAGCAATTAGACAAACTAATTACTCAAGGAGTGCTGGAGCCGATTGACTACGCCACGTGGGAGACCCCAATAGTAACCCCAATTAAACTGGACGGGTCTATCCGCATATGCGCAGATATTAAATGCACATTAAATAAAGCATTGAAACAGAGTGCATATCCGGTGCCAGTCATGCAACATCTGCTGCATTCGCTTGGAAATGGAAAAATATTCGCTAAACTAGACTTAGCACAAGCGTATCAGCAACTGCCAGTAGATGCCACTACCGCGGAGGCACAAACCATTATGACACACCGTGGGGCTTTTAAATACAACCATTTACAATTTGGGGTAAGCGTGGCCCCGGGACTATTCCAGAGCATGATGGAGCACCTCCTAGAGGGGATTCCAGGGATGGTTCCCTATTTTGACGATGTCCTCATGTCTGGGGAGAACAAGGAACAACTGATCGAAAGATTGAAAGAGACCTTGGGAAGGTTCCAAAAGAAGGGTCTTAAAGTTAAAAAGGAAAAATGTAAAATTGGCGTACATCAAGTTGAATTTTTGGGATATTTGATTGATGGCTCAGGGATACACCCCACGAACAGTAAAATCAAAGCCATTAAAAACGCCCGAACCCCAAAGGACAAAACTGAACTCTAGGTTTTCCTAGGGCTGTTAAACTTTTATAGTATTTTCTTAAAACAGAAGGCCACCATTGCTGAACCATTGCATAGGCTACTAGGAAAGATGGCCAAGTGGACCTGGGGATGGAGGGATGGAAGGAAGCCCACGCATTTGCCGCCGTTAAATAATTATTATCGTCAGATAGCGTTCTCATCCAATATAATGAGACTCTTCCCCTGTTATTGACTTGAGGTGCTTCTCCTTTTGGAGTGGGGGCTGTCCTTAGTCACTGCCTACCAGATGGCTCAGAGCCTCCCATTGCATTCTATTTGAAAATGTTATCACCCTCAGAAAGGAACTACAGCCAATTGGACAGAGAAGCCTTAGCAGCTGTGGCGGGAATAAAACGCTTTCACGAATATTTGTATGGGAGGAAATTTGAACTCATCACGGATCACAAACCTCTTTTGGGTCTCATCGCTGGGGATCGACAAACACCGACCTATATGCCCCCAAGACTGGTGAGGTGGTCATCTTTCCTATTGGGGTACGACTACAAGCTAGTGCACCGGCCGGGGAAAAATATCACAAACGCCGATGCACTCGGTAGGTGCCCCCTGCCAGAGCTTGTCGTGGACCCAGCCCCCATCACACAAGTACTACTTTTAGACATTGGAACTACCAGCCCAGTCACATCAAACGAAATAGCAGAGCACACGAAGAAGGATAAGACTTTGTCCAGGGTTTTAAACTGGGTATTGAGGGGGTGGCCACAAGAGAAACTAGAAGAAGAATTTAAAACATTCCAGAATAGACAATCCGAATTATCAACATTAAAGGGATGCCTGTTATGAGGGGAGAGAATGGTTGTTCCAAACGCATTGAGAAAACAAGTCCTGGAAACATTACACGTGGGCCACCCAGGGATTGTAAGGATGAAGGCGTTGGCTCGAAGTTATATATGGTGGCCAAATTTGGATAGGGATATTACAGAGTGGGTGGCCACCGCCACTCCATGCCAGGAAACCCAGCCAGCCCCACCACGGGCACCAATCAGGGAGTGGGAAGTGCCTAAGGGACCATGGTCTAGAATCCATATTGACTTTGCCGGGCCGATGGGGGGGACAAAGGCTTCTTAATTGTGGTAGACGCTTATTCTAAATGGCTAGAGGTAGTCACCATGCCTAGCCTGACCATGGAGACAACCATCCGGGCCCTACGAAGAATCTTTGCAATCCATGGGTTACTGGACATCCTAGTCTCCAACAACGGACCACAATTGACAGCCAAGGCCATGGGATCATTCCTGGCAGAACAAGGAATTAGGCACGCTTTGGTCACCCCATTCAATCCAGCGAGCAATGGTCAAGCGGAAAAAATGGTGCGACTGACCAAAGAAACCCTAACCAGGATGGGCCACGGTAACTGGCAGGAAAAAATAGATAAATTCCTCCTAGCCCAACATATTACGCCCAGTACAACCACTAATAGGAGCCCGGCTGAATTATTGATGGGACGGAAACTAAGGTCTAAGTTAGATCGGTTGCACCCCCCATTACCACCCAGCGACCCCATTGGACTCAACCAGGCAGACCAGGGCATTCGAGATGGGAGATCTAGTATTTGTCCATAATTACAACGGGTATCCCACTTGGGTGCGAGCTCGGGTAGTAGCGCTAACAGGCCCAAAATCATACCAAGTGGAACTCGAGGATGGTCGGGTGTGGCGAAGGCACATCAACCAACTTAGGAATAGGCTGGGAAAGTCACAGTTAAGGCAGCCAGAAAATCCCAGGGTCCAACCAGACACAGACACTGTACAAAAGCAGAACGATACTCCACCCCGAGGAGCATACAAACCGGCAGTCGGAAACCAAAACAAACAAAATCCAGCCCTAACTCCAGAGGACACCATAAACCTAGACTCAAGCCCGAGGGAGGCGTGCGAACACTTATCTGGAGAAGTGGGTATTCCATGAGACGATCCCGGAGCCGTAGGAGGAGAGGCCGGGTCAGAGTCCTCCACACCCATGGGAGTGTTCGAGGAGGTTCTTTTTGAAGACTCAGGAGTGGCAGCAGGCCTGACTGTTCAGGCCACCGCCACTGGAACAAGTGAACCACGCAGGTCCGGGCGCACCCTTAAACACCCCGCCTACCTGCATGATTACGTAGCTTAAATCCACCCAGATTGGTTAAGTACTATCTAGGAGGGGAGGGGTGTTACGTACGGACATACGGAAGTTACGTACGGATGTACGGAGCACTATTTGCATACCCGCCGCTGATTGGCTAATCTAGTGGCAGGAAAAATAAACCGCTGTCAGTGGCCGACTAGGCTGATGGAGCTCTTTAAAAGGAGAGCTCTGGCAGCCTGCTGGCCCTTGTTCTTGCTGATCGCAACTGGAAATAAAGTGCTGAAATACGTTCTGCGTTCCACCTCTTCTATTGCGCCCACGATTTAACAGTTAATGTAGCTTTAACATCTACAATAAAGTAGAATTAGCGCATCTAGTTATGTTTCCTGTCTGGTCTGCCTGTAAAAGCTAACACTAAGGCCCCTAAGGCCTTAAATCTTTCCATGCTTCCATGAGTCTGATCGGTAAAATTGTATACAATGGGACGAGATATTGTCAACCCTCTCAAGTAAACCAGACAGAAAAAACAATTCTCTACAACAGGGGTGTCAAACTCCTGTCATGGCGTTGTCATGTGATGTATCATGACTTTTTCCCCCTTCACTAAACCGGGTGTGGGCGTGGCCAGCGCATGTCGCATCCGACCCACAGGCCACGAGTTTGACAGCCCTGCTCTACAACTTGAGAAAGGCGCAGTAGAGTCCCTTCTAAGCCTCTTGTCTCACTCAAACTCCAGCTGTGGACTATGCTGTCTCTTATCTGACCATTCCCTAGCAGCGTCTCTGGGCCTGGTCTCCCAAGTCTTTCCCACATACCATTACATTGGACTTGAAAGCCAGGGCCAGGTATTAATACTTTGGACAGGAAATTAGGGCTGAGAATAAGTATGGGAAGTTGAAAAGAAGAGAATAATGGCAAGCCATGTCCACATCATTATCAATCAAATTGCATAGATGTTTCCACGAAGTGACCAGAAGTTGAATTTTACTCAGGAAAGAATCTTTTACATTCTCTTGAAGCTGCATTACAAGACCTCTAGGGGGAAAAATTAAGATTATTTGTAGTGGTATTAATGCAGCACATCTATTAAACTCTTTATTATATAACAAGTTAGAATCAGGTATTTTAGATATGGAATATTGTCTATCAAATTACTACTACTATCATTCCTTTTTTAAAATTACCTGAAGTTTCTGAGTAATTTCATTTTAATCTCTTATATGTTAGCTTACTAGTTTAGCATTTATTGGTTTTGTGGTTCAATATTCTGTATTTAACTAGGCTTATTCTAACATAAAAAAACCTATTTGGAATTTAATGTACCATATTCTAATCTCTCATATATTCAGCAGATCAACTATTAAGTAATCCAGCTTTTCAGCATTTTAGATCTTCTGCTGTATGCTAGCATTTGTATTTATATTTTATTTCAGCAGATTTACCTTAATATGTGTAATCTGTTTAGAATTTAGCATTATCTATTTTGGTATTTAACATATTAGCAATTAAGTTACTTAGCTTTTTAGTATTTTAGATTATCTTTAATATTTTAGCTCTTACGTTTATATCCTGCCCTAGCTAGCTCAGTCATAATTGTGTAATCTGTTCAGAATTTCTTTTTTTATGAGCTTTGTAATTCAAATAAATTTTCTAAACAGCACTTCTATCCAATACTAGTTTACTAAGATTTTCAGGGCTGTTTTAGAATATCTCTTTTTCTCTTTGTAAACACAAACTGAACTCTTTGTGAGATACACTGATGATATCTTTATTATCCAAATTCATAAAGAGAAGGCACCTGAGATATTCCGTTGGGACATCAACAAACTGTCAACTTCTGGCTGGAGTATTTCCATGCAACATGCCTGCTTTCTGAACTCTACAGGGAAGCTACATAATGAACATTGGGAAATATCTTATGGCTATTAATTGGGAAATTGCTGATGGCTCCTAATATCTCTATGTTTATTTCACCCAATAATTTCATTGGGTTATACTCAAACCACATGTTGTAGACAAATATGTTAAGCTAGAGATAGGTAACTAAATGATTTCCCTGTACAAGTTTTTAAGTGTGAAACAAAATGAAGCCTAGACAGTAAAAACTGCTAGGGGCAAGAACCCTTTTTCTATTCAAAAAAACTCCTAACAGTTCTGAAAAATCATAGGTATGGGGGAAAGGGGGAAATGAAAAATGTTAATCATGATACATAGTGACATAGTCATTCTGGGATGTATATTTGAAAGGCAACAAAACCCAACAACAATAACATAAAACAGCTGCCAAGAGACTCACAACCATTCAGACCAGGACTTGGGTTCACCCATGATATTAGGGTTGCAGGCCTGATGGCAAAGTTTACCAGAGATATTATTTTCTTCAACTGTTCAGAAAAGGAAAAACAAAAACAAATGCCCCATGGTGTGTCTCCTATTCAGGATCGTTTACATGATTATTCATGGCATGCATGTCTATTTCTCCAGCCTCCATATGAAATGGTTGGGTGGGTTAAAAGGCAAGAATTTGGAAAATGGTATGTGCCAAGTGCTTCTCTTGGCAGTTTAAAATTATTCTATCCATTTTTCTTTTATTTTCAAAGGTTAATTTATAACAACCATGACTTTAGAGGATAATTAGAACTGCAGAAAAAAGCATTGCTATCAACCTGCCTTCTATTGAGGACCTGTATACTGAAAGGATCAAAAATAATTCCCTCAACACTGTCAAACTATTTACTAAGTCTGCACTACTATTAATCTTCTCATCGTTCCCATCACCCATCTCGTCCCACAAATGACTGTATGACTGTAACTTTGTTGCTTGTATCCTTACAATTTACATTGACTCGTTCCTACTATGATTTGATTGCTTATTTGTACCTGGACTATCATTAAGTGTTGTACCTTATGATTCTTGATGAATGTATCTTGTCTTTTTATGTACACTGAGAGCATATGCACCAAGACAAATTCCTTGTGTGTCCAATCACACTTGGCCAATAAAAAAATTCTATTCTATTCTATTCTATTCTATTTATATCTACTGAGTAAAAAATACTGAAAGATCAGGCTGGTAGTTCATATCCAAGTCTTTGTGACTTGATTCATGACTGTGATTAGCCACACTTAATCATAGTTTATTCAAAAAGCTAGGGTCACACAATATGCTACATTATATATCAAGACTTTCATATACACATGTTTTGGGTGTATACAACAAGTTAAGCTGAAATGATTACATAAGAACTTACGGACACAAACAAACCCTGCTAGTAAAAATAAAGACAGCCTGGTCTTGTCATCGTGTATTCAGAACTCTCCCCAGGCTTCATGAGGTTTATTTCCAAGTAAATGCACCTAAAATTGTAGACAGCTAATACACTAAACACTTCTGACTGCTGTGTGTTTATTTTATAAAATTTATTTTATTTATTTATTTTATAAAATTTATATGCCGCCCAACTCCCGAAGGACTCTGTTCTTTTAGCTGTTTCAGGAAAGGAGCAGAATGATCACAGAGACAAAGTCTATAGCAGTGATGGCAAACCTTTTCGGTACCGAGTGCCAAAAAGGGAGCACTTCGGGCGCGCACGCACGTGCTCGTCTGGGCCGCAACCAGGAAGAGGAATTGCCCAGGAGGCATGCGCGTGCCAAAAAATTTACTTCCGGTTCCGCGTGCCAGCAAGGCTTCCGGTTACTGCCGGGCATGCGCACGCGCCGATCAGCTGGCCGGCGCGCATGCTCCCGGTCGAAAACGGAAGACCAGCTCTTCCGATTTCCAGCACTGCTGCATGAACAAAGGCCAGCTGATCGTCGCATACGCATGCACGCCAGAAACCTGGAAGAGGAATGGCCGACGCCGCCCGTGCCAGGTGACATGGCTCCGCGTGCCACTTCGGGCACGTGTGCCATAGGTTCGCCATCACGGGTCTATAGCATTTCATTTTTTTAAAAAAATGATATAAAAGAAATGGCATTAACATCTGACATGTGAATGAGAACTAGGAAATTAGGTATTATTTTAGTATGTTGAATGTTGACATTTTAATGGCATGAGAAACGTTAGATGTTACTTTGCTGCTCGTGGGACAAATCCCATGTAGAATTTTTTTAAAAAAAGAAAAATGTACAACAGTTTAGCTAGAAAGATGAGATGAATAGTCTCTCCTGAACCTAAATGTGCATTGATTGATTGATTATGTGTCATCAACTTGGTGTTGATTCTTAGCAACCACATAGATTTTCTCCATGATAATAAATCCTTAATCTAGTCTTTCAAGTCTTCCCAAAGTATACCCACAGCCACTGTAATTCAGTTCATCCTCCTTGCTGCTCGTTGTCCTCTTCTCTTTCCTTTCTTTCTTCTCTTTCCACTGTTCCCAACATTAGAGGTTTCCCCAGAGAGCTAGGCCTTCGCATAATGTGTTTCAAGCAGGATAATTTGAGCCGGGTGATTTGTGCCTCAAGTGAGAATTCTGGGTTGTTTTGTTCAATGTTCCATGTGTTTGTTTTGTTAGCTGGTATTCTCCATGGTATTCTCAGAAGTCTTCTCCAACACCAAAGTTCAAAAACATCAATACTTTTTCTATCCAGTTTCTTCAAAGTCCAATTTTCATTTCAAGAGGGAATACCAGGGTTCACACTATTCTGATGCTTGTAGGTATACACATATCCCAGTATTTGAATAAGTTTTCAAGGCTTTGAAGGCTGTTCCACCAAGTGCTAGTCTGCAGCATATTTCTAGACTGCTTTATTTAAATATTTCATTTTAAATATTTCATTTTAGTCCATTATTTTACTGTGCCCCTTGACATTTATTGTTAGCATTTGCAAATTCTTTGCTTTTTAGCCACCAGGGTAGTGTCATAAGGATCACACCAGAGGTGGGTTCCTACCAGTTCGGACCAGTTCTATAGAATAGGTAGTAATTTGGTGGCCTGGGTCGCTGGAACTGGCAGCGACTCAGGCCTGCCACGCCCCTGAGCCATAGGCGCCACCATCTTGTTTTTTGCTTCTGCGCATGTGCAGCTTTTTTTTGGTACTGCGCATGTGCACGTGCATGAAGTGTGCACCCGCGACCCGCCCACACGGCACACAATGTGCGCGCGCCCTGAGCAAACTGGCAGTAGGAAAATCCGGAACCCACCCCTGGATCACACAGGTTATTGATGTTTCTCCCTTCAATTTTAAACCACACTCATCTTCTTCCCATCCAGCTTCCCTTATTGTACATTCAGCATATGGGTTGAATAAATAAGGGGAGAGTATACAGCCTTATCTCACTTGTCAACCTGAAGCCAGTCTGCTTCGCCATGTTCTGCCTGTATTGTGGTTTCCTGAGTTACATACAGATTTTGCATGAGGACAATTGAGATGATTTGGAATTCCCATTTTTCTAAGCACATTCTATAACTTGACATGATTGACACAACTACAATCTTTTTTTTAATTATGCAATGAAGCGCATACTGACTTCTTTTTGATATTCTTTGGCTTTCTCAATTATCCAGCTTGCATCAGCAACGTCTCATGTTCCCCAGCTTTTTCTAAAGCCAGCCTGAACATCTGGCATCTTCTTTTTCATGTAAGGCTCTAATCTGCATTGGATGATTGTAAGCATTATTTTGTGAAATTAAGGATATTGTGAGATAGTTTGCACACTGTTATATCTTTTTTGGGGGGTGGGGTATTGGAATGTGGATCAACCTCTTCCAATCTGTTAGCCATTGGGTAATTCTACAGATTTGCTGGCATCACTTAATTAGGATCTGTACCAATTCTGTTAGTTTTCATATTTCTATGGATATCCCATCAGTTCCTCTAGCTGTCCAGCAAGGAGAATGCTGATCTGACTTCAGTTTCTAGTACTACAAGTTCTTGTAAATAGGAAAAATCTTCTAACGTATACAGTATAGGATGTTGACTTCTCTAATCTATAGTAGAGTTGACTTCTCTAATTTATAGTATACTATGGTATAGTAATTTATAGTATTTCCTTTCATTTTTATTTGATCTTTTTGAATCTGTCCATTGATGTCCTCTATTCCAAACTGGAATTTCTTTTTGAGTTCAGAGATCTTTTGGAAAACTTTACTTGTTTTTCCATGCCTGTTCCCATCTTCAAAGTCCTTGTAGATGTTGTTGTAATACTGCTTCTTGACTTTTCTAACAACTCTGTGAAATTCTTTGTGAAGATTCTTCTTGAGGTTATCAAATTTCAGTTTGTTCTGACATCCAGTTTGCTTTGTTCTCTTTTATATTTGACAACCTCTTCACATTGATTCTTAATGACTTCCTTAAATTCATCCCCCAGTTCCTCTGGTTCTCCATCAATGAAGTTCAAAACTTCAGAGCAATTCTTGATGTTGTCTTTGAAAATGGTGGATATATGGGATAACCTTAGGTGACCCTGTTTGGGATACCTTGACATACTTCTGGGTTCTTCCCTCATTCTTCCCAGGAATATCCCCATCACAATGACACAATACACAAAGACTGTGGGTGGGGGTGGGGTAAACATGCATACTTAATTTTATTTGCAGTCCCGGTGACTATTAGAAACTAGGATGATCCCAAAATGACTTAAAATGAAGCAATTTGCATCATGACAGATGTCACTTACCCTCATCTCCTTCCTCCCTAGAAGACACAGGCATGTTTACTGAGTAGAACATTGGACTCCAATACAAAGAGAACATCTTGTTCCACATGATCAGGAAATGTTGGACACATTTCAGTCAACAGAAAACAGGCAGGTGTTGGGAAAGAAACATTTATGGAAAAACTACTGCTACTACTAATAATAATAATTTGAGGCCCACTTTGTGGTTCAAGGTAACTAATTAGATAAAAAATTATTGGATGGATAAACACCATTCCTTATATCTTTCTAAAATTGTAATTTGAGGTTAGTTCAAGATTTAAAGATACTTCTAAGTTAAAAGACTATCCACCTTCCATTGTGTTGCCACAAACCAATGTTATTATCAACCAGTCATCCTCATTACCAATCCCTACTTTGTCCCTCTTATGACTCCTTACTGAATCCTGTTGTCAAGATTTATGTGTGTGCCAGATGTTACAGGTAACATGATTGGTTTTCTCCACTGGGTTTGCTGCCCTTCTCCCTAAGCATATTACTACTAATGGGAAAATGTCCACCAATTGGATTACTACAGCATGAGTAAGTGGATCTGTTGTTATGTACTTCTATAATTTTTTAAAATCTTCTTGGCTGCTCTTTCTGTTCCTCTTGCCATACCCATTTGAGTTTCTCAGAAATTCCAGAGAAGGTGAAGTAAAGAAACATAGGGAAATATGTTTCCCAAACATCTAAAGTGAAAAGTATAATTAGAAACACTAGAGCAGAAATACTCCCTCTAAGAGGGTACACAAACCTGCCATGATTGTGCATCTATCCATGTCATTTAGAACCATAGAACTGATCTTGATAAGTGGCCAGATGAGATGACATAGGGCCATCCCTCTCAACATTTCCAAAACAACTCTGGTCATCCCGGCAACAGGTTAGCTATTAAACCTCCAAGATAATGAGTATTGTTATGGAATAAAATACTTTATATACCTCAAATCTGTGGTGGATAACAAAGATTTAAGGGGGAACCAAACTATTTATATTCTAGTACATTAAGTGACCACATAAGGCTGTTTTCACTTATTGACTGGAGATGAGCCAACTTCATTAAGAGATAAGACTGAGAATATCAGGGAATAATACTGAGGTTATGAATTAAGGTAGGGATGGGTCTTTGAATAAATCTCCTGAAGATAAGTTTTAAGATAAACATAATTTACTTAAATATGGCCTTAAGGTCTGAAATATGTCTGTTCCAAATATAAATCAGATTTCTTCTTTTCACCCATGTTAAAGTGCTTGAGCTGGCAGAGAACTATACCAGCATAAAATATGCTGTCCCCACAGGCAATTTCTATCCTCCATCGGCATACCAACAAATGGTGCTTTCCTTATTTATGGTGTACAGGACTAATTAAAGATAGGCATTTCTGGATTCCCCTTTCTTTCTTTCTTTCTTTCTTTCTTTCTTTCTTTCTTTCTTTCTTTCTTTCTTTCTTTCTTTCTTTCTTTCTTCCTTCCTTCCTTCCTTCCTTCCTTCCTTCCTTCTTTCTTTCTTTCTTTCTTTCTTTTTCTCCTCCTACTGAACATCAGTTGGCTGGAAAACACCCATCAATCACTCTCTTAGCTGGACCTGCAATCGATTGGCCATCTGCCAAAAAATGTTCTGCTTTTACACAAGTGTTTTGTGCAGGTACATTCGAAGATAACTTGCCAGCAGAAGTTGCAGAACAATACTATTTTGGAATAGTTCTGAACCCATGTCTAAAAGCAGCCTAAACTACAACTGTTGGGCATGAGAAGTGCTGTGAAGTAGCAGAGAGAAAGCTCTTGAGGGTTTCTCTTCCACTTCACTGTGCAACTATTTTCACTATTACAAGTGTCTGGTCCACTGGCAGACATACTGAAAGTAGCCAATTTGAAATAATTCCCCCACTTGCCCACAGAGCCACAGTGGAGTGGCTCTGGAAGAGAATTTGTCAGACTCCAGAGAATGTTCACACCACTCCTAAGTGACCAATAAATTCAGGATCGATTCCACTCATAGGAAGCCATCTAATGATGACCCTGACCAAATGGGTCCTGAAATGTGTCAGACTCCTTGTCCTGTGAAAACTGAAGCAATCTGTTGCTTAAAAGGGAAGCAATACTGCATCCAGTTTTGGTCACCACACTATAAAAAAAGACGTTGAGACTGTAGAAAGAGTGCAGAGAAGAGCAACCAAGATGATTAGGGGACTGGAGGCTAAACCATACGATGAACGGTTGCAGGAACTGGGCATGGCTAGTTTAATGAAGAGAAGGACCAGGGGAGACATGATAGCAATGTTGCAATATTTGAAGGGCTGCCACAGAGAGGAGGGGGGGTCAACCTATTTTCCAAATCACCTGAAGGCCAGACAAGGAAAAATGGATGGAAACTGAACAAGGAGAGATTCAACCTGGAAATGAGAACTTTTCTGACAGTGAGAGCAATCAACCAATGGAACCGAAGTTGCCTTCAGAAGTTGTGGGAGCTTCATCACTGGAAGCTTTCAAGAAGAGACTGGATTGCCATCTGTCAGAAATGATGTAGGGTCCCCTGCTTGGGTGGGTTGGACTAGATGACTTACAAGGTCCCTTGCAACTCTGTTAATCTGTAATCGGCTCAGGATGAGTTGAAGCTGTCTCAGATATAGCTTGTGGATGTGATGAAGGAAACATCATGAGACAAAACAAAACGATAGAAGGACATACCATGGCTGAGACAGTGCAGGGTGTGGAAATTGTGGCTCCATGGATGTTTCTAAGTGCACCCAGTACTGCGGGTGATGTGCATATGTACGCATGCAGAAAGAGGGAGTATGGAAGAGATCATTCGTTTAGAACACAACCCACGAAGTGCCAGTTTCAGAGGAGTCCCCATGGAAACTGGGAAGACCGCAAGACAAGCACAAAAGGTTTATGAAACTAAAACAGAAGCATCAGCTTGTCAGGGTCTACTTTCTGGCTTCAGTTAAAAGTCAGTTTCTTTTTCGCTCCGGAACCCAGCCTTCTTTTTGGAAAACGTGAAACCGTCAGATTCAACTGGAAATGATAAAGTCTCCCCATCTCCTTGCAAACTTTTAGTCGAGCTAACCTTCCTCGGGATGGGAAAGTAGGATCGAGAAATTAGGATGCGAGCCTTAGCGCCGCGCGCCGCTTCTGAAATTCGGCGCTGAGAGTGAGAGTTCAGAACGAGCAACGAAACCCACATTTGGGACTCTTTCCCGGCCCCTTTGTGGAGCTTTGGATCTAGAACACCGCCCCCCACCCCCACCCCGGTGTTCCTCATGAGCCCTTTGCACCGGTCGCTCGCCACAGGTAGTCCGCGCGGAGTCCCGCGGCGCTCTCCGACCAGGAAGGGCAGGCGTGAGTGCACTTGTTCGCTTTGGGTACTTGGCTCGGACCAGATTTTTCCCCAACGGCGGCTATCGCGGAGCCGGGTGGAGGAAGAGAGCCAGCCGGCCGACCTTAAGGAAGGGTCTTATCCTGGAGCAGCCCGGTACGTGAGAAAGGAGGGTCCTTCCAGTTGCTTCCTTCGCGCAACTGGAATCAAAGGTCGCCCTGCCGCCGGCCGGCCGGCCGGCCGCTCGCTCTCCTTTCTGGCTCGCTCTCCCGGAGCGGATGAAGGAGACACGGGAGGGGGCGGAGGGCGGGAGAGGGGGAGGGCCTCTGCAGCAGGGGGCCTCTCCTGGTTGGGCCCTCGTGCGCCGCCTGTCACTGGGCGGCGTGTATGTCGGCGGCCTGGCCCCGCCTCGCCTCTTCGCAGCCCGCGGCGCGGACAGAGATGACACAGAGCCTCGGTGGCTACAGCTGCCTTGAGCCGCGGCTCTTCGCTCCTCTGCCGTCCTGAGGCCGGGTGGGCGCGAGGGCGAGGAGTCTCTTGGCATCACCCGCGAGGAGGAGGAGGAGGAGGAGGAGGGGAAAGAGGGAGGGAGGGAACGACGGCGGCGGCGGCGGCGCTGCTGCCGCCGCTTTCAGTCAGCTTCCCCGCAAGCGAGAGAGGCTACCCCGGGCAGCAGCCTTGCTAAGCGCCGCCCGGGAGCCCGCCTTCCCCTGTGGAGAGGGGGCCGCTGGGCTGCTGGCATGGTGGCATTTGGACCGTCGGCGGGGCGCTGCTGAGAAAAAGCCCAGCCGGCGACCAGAGAGTGAAGGAGTGAGTGAAGCCAAGGCAGCAGCCCCAAGCGCAGCGCGGCTCCCCAGGCCGGGCCGCCACCTCTTCCTCTTAGTAGCCCGCGGTCTTCTCCGGGGCTTTCCCCGCCAGCCTCGCCAAACCACAGCCGGGCCTGGCGTTCCCCGCAAGGCGTGCCTGCAGGCCCCGGGGAGGCCGCGGCGGAGC
>QLTV01004237.1:280225-316046 GCA_003457575.1 Thermophis baileyi | reverse complement strand
GTGAGAGAGAGAGAGAGAGAGTGAGAGAGAGAGAGAGAGAGAGAGAGAGAGAGAGAGAGAGAGAGAGACCCTATCAAACAGCATTGCCTGCAATTCTTGTTATTCCCCTCCGTCGTTTCTCTCTCTTTCTCTCTCTCTCTGTCTCTCTCATACACAGAGACATTTGATTGTTTGAAAGGGACAGGCTGTGCTTTGCTTCTACTGTAAGCACACGCATCCCACAAACTTTCAGAATTTCCTGCCTTTTCGTCCTTTTCTCAAGCAGCAGCAGCCGGGTAGAGATGTGGGGGGTGGGGGTGGGTGGGAGATGATTCCNTGATTCCGACTGGCTGCATGGCTTTTTGCCTCATCACTGGAAACATCTCCAGGCACTCGGAGAGACTGAACTCCCGGCCGTGATTAAGGGGCCGAGGTAACCGGGGAAGGGAAGGGGTGGCTCCTGGGCTGGCCATGCCCACCCCCTTCACTAGGACATATTTTTGGGGTAGGCCTTATATTAGGCCCACCTCAAAAAATCAGGGGAGGGCTTACTTTCGGGGTAGGTCGTATTTTGGGGAAAACACGGTATATTGGTTGACTCAGCCTTCCATCCTTCCAAGGTGGGTAAAATGAGGACCCAGATTGTTGAGGGCAATATTCTGACTCTGTAAACTGCTTAGAGAGGGCTGTAAAAGCACTATAAAGCGGTATAAGTGCTATTGCTATATGAACAGTTCATACAGATCTAGCAATAATATATGACCATTCATCAGTACATTAGAGGATTCTCTTGGAAAATAGGGAGATCTACCTTCTAAATATTGAGCCAACCCCAAGTAAAGCTGAGGGGAGAGTAGCTAAAATGTATTTATGTGTGTATACACATGACAACAGATTTTCAAAAATACTGGATGAGTCTGAACATGAAAGTCTTACAGGATAATAGATTAATGCATTATTTTCTTTAACTAACTGCTGTCCTTGGCAAGATATTTCTTTTGCACTATTAATTGGAGCTGTCAGTGTGAATACTGAAGCAATAACAGTAGTTTTGAATGCAGAGACAGGAAGAAGATCAGTAATTAGTCACAGGTTTGAAAGCATCATCCCCTAGTGGTTTATAGAAGATTAGTGTATAAAGTGAATGGCTTCACTTTTCACATTCAGTTTCTATTTAATTTTAAGAATTTAATTCAGATCATATATACATTTAATAAGGTCAGAAAACTGTGCCACCTAAAATATTATTGAACTCCATTATCATCAATTAACCAAAATGGCCAGGGTTAAAACATGATTGAACTTGTAGCCTTCTATTGACTGCCACTATTATATTCAATCAGGCCAAATATCAAATCATCTGAATTTATTTCTGTTCAATAATTGACACTGACTGTGAGTTAGTCTGTATACAATATAATTATATATTTAAATAATTAAGTACTATGGGTTTTGAAACTTAGGCAAATTGCAGATTTACGATGAAATTCTTTACAGGTTCTCCTTATGTACTGAAATACTTGCTATTTTATAGTATGTATTAATTTGCAACACAGGGATATAGAAAGTCTTCACACCCCTGTTAAAATGTCATGTTTTTGAGATGTAAAAAAATCAACCAAGATAAATTGTCTCAGAATTTTTTTCACCTTTAGTATAACATCACCTGTACAAGTCCATTGAAAATCTGAAATTGTTTAGTGGGGAAAAGTAACAGTAAAAAAACTAGAACAATGTGATTGCACAAGTGTTCACATACTCTTCTAAGTAGGGATGTGGTTGGGTTCAGAATTAACCAATCATATTCAAATAAATGTTAAATAGTAATTAGTACATACCTGCCATCAATTAAAGTGACCCCGATCAAGCCCATATAGAGTTCAGCTCTTCTGTTAGGATTTTTATGCATTTTCTCAGTTCCTTTTACATCAAAAGCCATGATGTACAAAGAACTTACAAAGTGTCAAAAAGATCTCATTGGAAGGTATCAGTCAGGAGAAGGGATCAAAAAAAATTCTGAGGCATTGGAAATACCATAGAATACAGTGAAGGCAGTCATCAACAAGTAGAGAAAATGTGGCATAACAATGACATTTCCTAGAACTAGAGTTCCCTCCAAAATTGATGAAAAAACAAGAAGAAAATTGATCCAAAAGATTGCTAGGATGTCTAAAGCTGGAGGAATTTCTGGAAAGTACTGGTTGTGTACTACATATGATAACAATCTCCCATATTCTTCATGTGTCTGAGCTGTGAGGTAGGGTGGTAAGATGGAAGCCTTTTGTCGCAAAGAAAAACATCCAATCCTGACCTCATTTTTCTAAAACCTATATCAAGTCTGACAAAAACATGTGGAGAAATATATTGTAGTCTGATGAGACCAAAGTTGAACTTTTTGGCCATAATTCTAAAAAGTTTATTTTTAGTGCATCACCAGAAGTGTACTATACCCACAATGAAGCATTATGTTTGGGACTGCTTTTCTTTAGCTGGAACTAGGGCATTAGTCATGATGGAGGGAATTATGAACAATATCAGTCAATTTTGGCACAAAATCTTCTGTCCTCTGCTAAAATGCTGAAGGCGAAGAGGAATGTCGCCTTTCAACATAACGACCTGAAGCACATAAGGGGGCATGCATAAGTGCACCAGCATGCCTACCGTCCCTGTCCTACTGTACCCATTTGTATGCACTCATTTTATGTGTTTATGTTTTGCTTCTTTATATCCATTTATTTGTGCCATTTTTTCATGTGTCCTGTTTCCTTGCACTTGTTGACAAATAAATAAATAAATAAAACATGTCCAAATCAACAAAAGAATGACTTCTCCAAAAGAAGATTGGAATGGCCCAGCCAGAGCCTGGACATAAATCCAATTGAAAATCTCTGAGATGATCTGAAGAAGGTTGTGCACAGGAGATTTCCTTGCAATCTGATAGATTTGGAATGCTTTTGCAAGAAAGAGTGGGAAAAGATTCCCAAGGCAAGATGTGCCATGCTAATGAACTCCTAGTCCAAAACACTGAATGTTGTCATAAAATCAAAGTATTAATTTAAGGGTGTGCAAACTTAGCAACTACGTTATTGTATGTTTTATAAGAGCCGAGGTGGCGCAGTGGTTAGAGTGCAGTACTGCAGGCTACTTCAGCTGACTGCTAGCTGCAGTTCAGCAGTTCAAATCTCACCGGCTCAAGGTTGACTCAGCCTTCCATCCTTCCAAAGTGGGTAAAATGAGGAACCAGATTGTTGGGGGCAATATGCTGACTCTGTGAACTGCTTAGGGCTGTAAAGCACTGTAAAGCGGTATATAAGTCTAAGTGCTATTGTTATTGCTATTGCTATATTTTTATTTTTCCCTCTGAAAGATTTGTTTTTTTCCCCAATTAAATTATGTAACTTATGTTATATAAAGTAGAAAACATTTTGAAGTGATTTATCTTGGTCTGATTTTTTTACAACTCAAAACTCTGGCAATTTAGTAGAAGTGTATAGACTTATTCACTGTATATAAAGTATGTCACCGTATATAATTGTATATACAGTTGATATATGCATACTGTATATACAACATATACATACCGTTTATACAGTATATACATAATGTATATAGAGTATTTACTGTAAACTAACCAACTTTCTAGCAAAGATCAAAGGAAAATAGGTTGCAGTAAACTCTGTTACATTTCTAATGAATATTGTGGTCAGGTGGAGCAATTACAAATATTTTTGAGATTTTGGTATTTTGTATTGCTCTTGTACACTGAACTTGTTTGAAGATATGATCTGATATAGGGGAAATGTATGTAAGATCATTTAAAAGCAAGCCATAGAGTAGAAGAATTTGTTCTGGAAGAAGTGGAAAACTATCAGAATAAAAAAAAAATTGAAACTACCATAACAAGAGATGGTTCCCATATGATTAGTAATGGAACTCAGGTGGAAAAGTACCAGAAGGCATGAAAAATGTTGGGGTTAACAAAGTCTTGACAAAGTATAAAAATATATGAAAACTTTAGAACTTTGAAATCATCACATAGAAGCGTTATTATATTTGGTATACCATTCTCTCCTAATTCTTTTGGAACCCAATCATAGCCTGTCCACTTAGAATTTGAATTGAGCATGTATGTGTGAATATGAGAAAGCAGTCTGTTAAATCAGCAATAAAAGTTGCAAATCCATTTGTCTATGTCTTGAGTCTCAAAACAAAAAGGTTACAGGTGGTCCCCACAGCAAGAATTGGCATTTTTTAATCCCATAAAAGCCGATAAAAGCAAACAATTTATTTCCAATTTTAATTTATAGAAATATTCATCCAGAGAAAAGAAGTTTGGGAACTATTGCTTTAACTGGAAATTTAGTGGTTAGCCACAGATTAACTAAGTTCTTATTTGTCTCTATTGGGATTTTTCAAACTATGAATTAGATTGCAGTGCAAATGAAGTGTGGCAGAGTACAATGTACATAATTAACTCAGAGAAGAACTGGTGATCTAGCAGAGTGGCATTGCATGGTACTGCATGTGATTGATTCCAGGAGGCTTAAAAAAAGAAATAAATCATAACTAAGCTAAAACCTTTTGTTATACTAGAAATAATCAATCCTAACTAGAAGTTGAAGACTATGTTAGCCTTTCTCATTTGCAATGAAAAAACTGTTCCTCAAATTATCAGAATTATCAGAAGCAGAATTGTTTACTACAATTTTGGGGTTTCATCCCCAAATCCCCAAAACTTTACCCTTAGACTGTCTACTGTTGACCTCACCCCATTCCTAAGAGGTCAGTAAGGGGCATGCATAAGCGCACCAGCGTGCCTACCGTCCCTGTCCAAATGTTCCCTTTATTTGTACCCATCTTATGTATTCAAATAATGTTATACTTATGTATATTATCAAATACGTACTTGACAAAATAAATAAAATAAAAAATAAAATAAATAAACTAGATGTAACTCTAGCTATATTTCCTTTTTGGCTTTCAGTGCTCCTGATATGAAGAAATTTTATTTGCTTTCTTGTTCATTTATTTTGGTACTATTTTAGCTGACTCCCTTACTGAAGATTGAAGCAAGGTTGCTTGCTTTCAGAAAGCAGTAAAGTAAGCAGGGGCCACATAACACAGGGAAGAAAGGAGGTTATAGTTTAAGGTGAAAGTTGTTATTGCTTAATAATAATTGTAAGAATCTGTAGTGGCATGTCTACTCCCAGTGCTGATATACTCATCCCAATACTTTACCATGACATATTTCCTTGTGAAGTCAATCCTTTAGGTTGGGTTCAAAACCAAAACTGAATTAAATTTAGGTTACATGGACTCTTGACTTGGAACTAGGGTCTATTAAAATCAACATAATTTGCTTTCAGAAAAATTTGAATTTGATGTAAATGTTCATGTTTTTTCTCTCTCACTTAATGGATTAGGTAATATAAGTTTAGGACCTAAATTAGACTCCTAGATTTATATCATTTTTATTAGCCAACTGTCTATCCTATTATACAATGCCACCCAACTGCTCCCAATCCCAAATATTGCTTTTAAAGTGTAACATATTTCTGGAATACCTGATAGTTTGCATGTGTATATACTTGTATGTCAAGCTGTTTAGGAGCAGATTTTTGTGAAATGGTTACCAAAGAGAAAGCTTAATGGTGATACCCAAGTATAGAATAGATTTTTGAAATGTATACCTATTGACTACTTTGAAATGCTTTATTTTTAAATAACCAGAGTTATTTTTCTTAATTTTAAGCCTCCCCCCCCCAGTAATCTTCTAGAGCTTGCTACCTTCCATCCTTGACTTTCATCCTACTGAGCTCAGAAAATGAGGACCCAGATTGTTGGGGGCAATATGCTGACTCTGTAAACAGCTTACAGAGGACTGTAAAGCACTACGAAGCGGTATATAGATCTAAGTGCTATTGCTAAATGCTATATATGCATTTATTGTTTTTATGTAGACCTGCATGGAATTTTGTAATTAAAGATATTATGGAGGTTTCTGTAGCAATGATAATACTATGCTAATAGTGCATCTCAGATACATTTTCTTTGTGCAAAGTATCTTTGCAATATATACACCAGCTGAATCCAAATTAGGAATACTATGTAAGCCACCTTGCTAAAATGCAGGGAAATCCCATGGTATGTATTATGCAAAGCAGGCTTTAAACTTTAAGAATAAAAGGAGCCTGTTCATCTCCCCAAGAAATGACAAATTTGTTCAATGGTCTTCAGAATTAATGTGTTTAGGAATCATTTGGGAAATAATATAAAACATGGGGTGAAACAAGAGTTGAATGGAATTGCTTGGTTTGAGCCCTTTTAGCTTAGACTCAAAGGGGTATCTACACAGTGGTATTTGCACACCCTTGCTACTTTGGTCAGAATGATAAAAACAGTGTTGTAGCATAATACTTCAAAATCTTCCTCTTTTGGATATTCGTTTTTGGAGATCCATGATGGATCTAGGAAAGGGATGGGGCTTGTGTCATGAGAATGCAGCTCTGCTTTCATCTCTTCCACTTGTCCGACTGTGTCCATTGGATGCATGGCTGGCTGGCTGGAATTCTGAATTGTAGTGCTCCTGTGATTTACAGCATTTAAAATATACCACAAGCACATCGCCTGCGGTAATAAACAATAGAATAACAATACTTTATTGTTTAGTTTTTTATATGAAAAAACTAAAAGCTTCACTTGTCCTCTTTCACTTAATTTTTAGAAATAAAAATGAACCAGCCTGTTTAATGTCTTGATATTGTCTAAAAAGATTGCCTGTTACCTAAGAGAAATACTAATTGAAAACCAAAGAATGACCCTACTTATACCACTGAGAGTAGGTGCACATTGGTATGCTTGCATTTCTGATTTTCTTCGTCATTTGTTGGAAGAGAATTATTGTATTTTGTTCTTTGATCGTTATCCTGCTTGTTTTTACTTCAGACATTACTGTATTGAAATCAAACCTGAAATGGGCTTGACTTTTCCCTTGGTGAGGCTAAGGAAAGTGAAAAAAGTGGATAAAAAGGGGAAAAAACAAGGAAGCCCAGCAAATATTTTTGAAAGTCCTAATATTTCTGGTATCAATATTAATTAGTGATATCAATCCTTGCTGCAGCAGAGTATTAAATAAACAGTGCCCCTTAACCAGATAGAAGGAGGTAGTTTGCAAACAACCAAAGAAAGAATTTATATTCTTATTTAGTAAATTTTACTGGCACAGGTGGCTGCTTTTCCAATTCAGTTGTGGTTGAGTCTATCCTTGTAAAGAATTATGAGAACTAAACCAATTAAAACAATCTAAACCAGCACAACCAGTTGACACCAGTTTGAGGGAAGCTTGTACATGGTGATTAAAAGGTAATTCATAGTAGTTATTGAATATCAATTTGTATATGCATGGTATAGGATTTTAAAACCAGTTGCTGCAAAATAAGTATTTCTTCTAAATGGCAGTAATTTGCACTAATCAGAAAGTGACTTGTTAAAATTTATTAAGGCATTAGAAAAAACAAAAGAATGCAATCTATCTTTCAATTATTTTAAAATGAAAGGCATTAGGTGAAAGACAACTGTGGGATCTGGTTCCCCTTTGTTTGTTTGCTTTGGATTCTTAGGTTAAAAATTGCCAGCTTGTTTTAGGTTTTCAACAGTAGGCAGCTGAATCCTTTTGGAAAATAATATTAAACCGAAAGCTATCTTTAATTCCAGTAATCTGGTGGCTTTTTGTATTCTTTTGTTTTAATTGACCTTTTCACTGCCTTTCATAAAATTAGATGCATTATCCACATAGTGCTTAGCCCTAAATATGGCCACTTAAATCTAATAGTCAGTGTTGTATTCCCTGGTACTGAATTCTAAAATCTAATTATTTTTTCCCGATCATTTTTCAAACCCATATACATACTTATAAATAGATAGCTTTTAGAGATAGTTGGCGGTAGCAAGGAATATTTGTTATTCACTCTCTAAAGCATTTATTTACCAACCTTTACTGAACTAGCATGGTTGATTTCAGTCCATAAGCTTTCAATCAGGAGGCTTTCATTCTGTGATGGATTGAGGCTGATCATATCATGATTGGGATCATAATATATACTCATATACATACTATTTTCCTATGCAACAGCTTTAGAATGCATACCATTTTTAACACATTTAATTTGACTTTTCATTTTTCCCAAAGTTTCAGAAATCCTTTGGGTGGCAGATATTTCACATTTCAGTGGAGCGGACAACAAGTAAATAGCAAATAACTTTAGTTTTGGACCAGTCTGCATAATGATTAAGAAGTAGGATTATGAGCTCTGCATGCCAAGTATAATAGAGGGTAGTGAAGTAAAACATTGAGTCTGAATAGATGCAGAAACTTTCAGCATGAGGGCTATTATTATATCTCCTTTCTGTCAACAACTGACATTGTTTTGCATGTAGCAAAAATAAATCTGTACAGACATTGAGGAATGTAGAAGGACAATAGAAAAGGTCTTTGGCAAAGAATTTTAGATTTGTGAATTGTACCCAGAAGCTCAACATGTGCCAATTGACACATGGGTTGCTGCATTCTGAATTATTGGCGGCTTTTGAATAGGTTTTAAATGCAACCATATGTAGAGAGCATTGCATGAAAAGTAAGAATATAAGCTATAGTGACAAGGTCTTCTCACCTTAGGAAGATCTGCAACTGGTGCACCACACAAACTACAGAAAAACCTCCTGGAATTGACTTCCACTTGCTATAATGTCAAGTGTTGTGACTCTGGGAAGACCTCAAAAACAAACTGGAATTAGCAGACAATCTCCATGCTCAGATACCAGTTCTGTCTTGCTTGGGTTTAATACTAGACTGCTTTATATCATCTAGTGTTTCTTATTTTCTTTCCTCTCAGGAACCCTTCCCACTTTAAAAGAAATTGTAGGTCTCAAAAACAGCTTTTGTTTGTGTGGGTTATATTTAACAATGTTTTTGTATTAAAAATTAAAATTGATGTATCCACTGCCAATGCCGCGACTCACAATTGTTTGATGGGATTTTAATATTTTATTACTTCTCAACATAGGCTGGCAAATAATTTTGTTTTTTCTGACCCTGCCTTGAGAGGGTCTTGGGGAAGCCTCAGAGGTTCTTGGACTAGACTTTAACAAACACTGATCTAGCTCTTTATAGCCTTCTGGCATTCAGTGCTTTTCTAGACTATCCCAGGCTGGTGTTGCAAAGCATATCATTAGTACATTGATGATACTATACCGCAAATTGACAGTTGCCCCCTCCATTCAACCTATTGTAGAGATTACAACATTTAATTTGTAATGCTTTTCTTTTTGGATACTGCAATATTCTAACTTCTGGTAGATATTAAAAATGAGTGGGAGAGCAAGTCCTTACAATACCAGATCATCTATCCTGTCCTAACCACAAATTCACAACTGATTTGTCCATGCAGATTCTTATAGATAATTAATAGTAAATGGGATGACAGGCAGAACAAGGCCTTTTAGTACCAGGGCATGTAGTCTGTCCTGATGTCACTTGGCACTTCTACATCTATCACACTGCTGTCTTCTGGTTCTTAGTCTACTACCAAGATGTCTGGTTGATAGGCAGACATCCAATCTGGAGGTCCCTCAGGATATTAGCTATTATTCTCCATAATCTTTAGTGGAATCTCCCATTAGGATCTGGGAGAATGTAGTCCATACACTATACAGATGTTCCTGTGCACAATGCCAGCTGCTTGATTGTGTCATTCAGTGTATAGTGTTCCTGCGTTTATCTTACATCCTGCCACTATGTGCTAATTCCCACTCTGTTGTTCTTGAAAGTCACTGCTCATTCCAGGAGTTCGATCATGACTGGCTCAAGGTTGACTCAGCCTTCCATCCTTCTGAAGTCGGTAAAATGAGGACCAGATTGTTGGGGGGCAATAGGCTGACTGTGTAAACTGCTTAGAGAGGGTTGTAAAGCACTGTGAAGCGGTGTATAAAGCTATTGCTATCATAAGTGCCTCAGTGCTGTCTTTTAGTCCAGCCCTTTCCATCCACTGGTAGAATTTCTCAATATCAGCTATTCTAGCTATTTGTTGATGGTATATCACATGCTAGGGTCTGGTATTTCCATGCCACTCCCTCTGCTTGATCTTGATCCCAAATCAGATGCTCTTCAGGCATTCTCTCAGCAGCTCTTCTTTGAGTGTCATCTTACTGATACAGTATATCTGAATGCTGTAAGTTTCAGCCATGACATTGGTTTTGACACTTATCAGACTCCACCTGACCTCTTTCCTGCTGGTATACAATCTCTGGATATTGGACTTGGCAATAGAAACCTATGTACATTTTGAGGAGCTTCTGGGTCTTCACATTGGGAGCCTCCATATCCTCCTTTAGCCAGTTCACTATACCACTCTAGGGTATTTGATGACTGGCAGAGCAGATGTGTTGTTGGCATGGATCTCATTCTGCCCATTGAGCTGGCTCTTCAGGACTTGTCTTAACCTTTGATGTACTTGGATGATGCTTCATTGATTCCTCAGAGTGGTTCCCATTTACTATGGGATACCAAAGTACTTGTATAGCTGGTCTGTGTGTCTCCTATGTTGCCTGCTGATAGTTGCACTCTATCTTCCCTCTCTTTATTACTAGCTGGCCACTCTTCTCTATTCCAAATGATATTCCAATCTTCTCACTATAGGTCTGTGTTAGGGTGATCAGTGAGTGGATGCCTCATTCACTTTTAGAATACAGCTTGATATCTTCCATATAGTGTCTGATAGTAGTTTCACTCTTGAACTTGTAGCTGTATCTAGTCCTTGTGATGATTTGGCTGAGATGGTGGCTCTCCAGAACAGCAATCTGGACATCATCTTTGTTTATGATACACTTGATATTCATTTGTATGAGCTGTCTTGATTTCCAGTGTTGTCTTCAACAGTCCCATTGAGTTATTGAGGAAGTGTCCTGTTGACTTTATATAGTGCTACATATTCACAGATCCATGTATGTGGCAATGAGTTGTAGGTTTTCCTGTACTCAATCTAGGCTGTGCTCAGATTGGTCTGTCTAGATTTTGGATGACTGCTCTATCTATGAGCAACTGTTATTTGAGCCTCTAGTGTGTTCCCAGTGGCTTTCTGAACTGTGCTGATCCATTTGATCTTGTAGCTTGGCAGTTATGGTGCCTGATAGGACTTCCCATGTTGTGGGGAGACAGGTTATTGGCTGGTAGTTGTGTGGTGCTATTGCCTTCATAACCAGCACTGCCTTCCTTATGTTATCTGGGTGAGTGCCTGTTGCTAACAGCTGGTTCATCTGTGCTGCTAGGTGTTCATGCATTGCTGTTAGTTTCCTTAGCCAGTGAATGATCCAAATCGAAGCCAGGTGCTGACCAGCTCTTTATATTCTTGACCCACTGTTGGATGTCTGTTACCTGATGGTGACTGGTTCCTGCACTGAGATATTGTTGTGGGTTGTTTTCAGATCCTGCAGCCACTTTGCACAGATATTATGTGTCTTTTCTTTCTCCCATATGTTCTTCCAACGCTGTTCAGTTTCTGCTGTTGGTGGCTCTGTGTTACTGTGTTGTTCCATTGCAGTTGGGAGTATACATGCATACAGTTTTAGTAACTGAGTGGCCTAGATTATTGGTAAGGGAAAGAGGAATCTCATTAAATAAATATTCCTCCTGAAGCTTGATTTAGTTGAAAAAACAAAACAAAATAAAAAGCAACATGTATTTTATTGGTGATTTGTACTTGCATTTTTAAGAAGTAATGTAATTAATTTGTGCATTACTGTAATACCTACAATTCCCACTCTGTTCTTGAAAGTCTGAATTTCCAAATGCAAGACTCTTACTTATTACATTGTCACCAACTAGAAAAGAGTAAAGATAACAGGCACAATGCACATAAAAAGGGATGGGCTTCAATTTTCATAGTCATGTCATCATATTAAGTTTTTTTGATCACTCTGTGTGCTCTAGATCTTAAATAACTTCCAGTGTGATGTTCAAGAGTCTAATATTAGAAGTGGGATTTTGATACCAATAAATGAAATGCTACGGGCAGTTGATTTATAGAGTTTAACTGCAGTTAATTTTATTCCAGACTTTTTGACCACCCATTAGAAGTTAATACGTGAGGAATAGAATGGTGTGCATGGAAGGTGAGAGGAGGGAAATAAATGGCTTGTTGAATGTCTTCTCAACCTTTTTCAAGTTTGTTAATTAGCAGCAGCTCATGAAATCTTCAAATACAGATTTCTTCTCTAATTTAGTATTCCTAATTAATCTGATTTTACAAATATCAAGTCTGTTCATGCAGTTTTCCTTTTCCTTTACAGGTTTTGCTCATGCCACTATGTACATGTAATTAACGCACCATTAAATGCATTGATGAAAAATAAAATGAAAAAAGAAAGTTGATCATACAGGAAAAAATGCTGTAAAATCCGTAGTGCCAATGACCTCTTCAAATGAAAGTTGTCTATGTGAAATTATCAAAATAATAGCACGTGCCTTTATCCATAGAACATTCTTTATAATACCTCTGAACCGAAAGCATGATTCCACATAGATCAAAATATTTGTTGTTGTTCTGATTTGCTTTTCTTTTTCTCTCGCTTTCTTCTCTTTTTTTTTTAGGTAGATGACATGATTAGAAGATAGGTAGGATAGGGAAAAATGTCTTTTAATAAAGGGTGACATGATTAAAAGTTAGAATAAGAAATAGAAATAAGAGAAAGGGGGAATATTAGTGTATACATGTTTATATAACAAAATAAAAGCAATAAGAAGAGAAAATATGGAATAATTGAATAATGACAGACTGCATCTCAATATAAATTTGCATTATTATTAGAAATACATAAGTTGGTTGAATGTAATAACTATGATTAATTTTATTAGTTTTATTTGTATTAGAATGTACCATACCCAGGTGCCACATAGAAAAATAAGATAAAAAAAACAAAATAATAAAAAAAAAAAAAAACATAGAAGGAGAAGGGGTTGCTTATTGTAAAATCTTATTGTTAACTCTGTGTCTCTGCATTTGCCAGTTGATAAAAAATGAAATGAGATATAGAAACAGTAACAATTTTAAATTGGGTAGTAGCTTGAAGTAATGGTAATCAAGTTAAGTATTTCAGCTGATACAATTTGATAATGGCAAAATATAATAAAATAATTCCTCTAGACTTCTAGCCTATAGTTTAAACAATTTGGAAGCATAATATTGATTCCTACAATTACAAAATAAACCTCTGCTGGCTCCATTGTGTTCTGCTACTTGTCAAATATATCATTCTAAGTAAATAATTAAGGACTGTTCCTCAAACCTGCTGTGTTAGCAAGGAAATTCATAAGGTAGTTTCTATACAATCTGTGGTATAGATAGCATTATTTGAATACCAGGTTAGAGGTACTGGTACAAATGTTAAAAATAACCCCAGAATCTGTATACAGGTTTTTGAATGCAGGTGTATGACTTAAAAATTTGCCAGATGTGCAGCCTTTTTCTAAGCAAATTGAGAGGCACAACTCAGAGCTACCTCATAGGAGTATTGTTTCCAAAACTAAGAAAGGGGATTGCCCAGCATGATTCTGTTGTACTAGTTGCAGGCAGCCAAAGAGCAAGCACATGCCTAGGGCTTCAATTGGCAGTCTATTTGTTTTATAAGTACAGCACGTGAAGTGTGTATAGATTACAGGATGGGAGGGGGGGAGGAGGTCTGTCTTTATGGAACTTATGTGCACAGAAAAAAGTTCCATAAAGACAGAACACCCCCCCCCCCCCGGTCACCCATCCTGTATCTATACACACTTCATGTGCTGTACTTATAAATTTGTTTCCATGTTGGTTGTGCCTTTATTTAAAAGTGAACTTCAGTGCTAAGCAAGTTAAAATTAAATTGGCAGAATCTACAGTGCATATCAAATGATAGTCTGGTTATGGCATGTTTGATATGTGATATTTTGCAAGGACCTCATCTCTAAGAGACCCAGCTGTTCTTTTTTCTTTTCAAGGGAAAGAAGGATTACTGCAGGACAGAGCATGCAAGCATTCCAGAATCCCTCTTTGGCATTTTTGAAGTGCCTTGGCTTGGTCAGAAGAGAGACAAGAGAGTAACTAGGGACACAATGGGGAAATACACTGAGCTCTTTGATGTGTATTTCCCATTTTGTGCCTTCTTACTCTCTTGTAATCCCTTCATCGCCAATCTTTCCATACTGCAGGGGGGGGGGAGAGAAACAGGTCAGATACAGGACAATATATACTGGCTGCAATGGGACTCACATGACTGAAGGAGGCCACAAAGGTTATCAATGCAGATTTTGGTTGTGCCATTATTGTCTTATTTTGTGTTCAGTTCATAATTACATCCATCCCATTTGCATGTTTCTCTTCTTTGAAAGCATCTGATCACATTATTGCCCATTGCATTATCAATGTTATATAATATGTTTACATGATATAAGGTGTTTCTATTTCTTTTCTATTTGATCCTAATGTAATTGTCAACTGGTCTCAGTGATGATCTGGGAGTAGTTTATAACTGCAGAAAATCAAAAAATATTGAGATATGTATGCATGTTAAATGTATATTCTACTCTATTCGGCACATTGAACAGTGTGGTAAAGTATTGCATTTATTTTTAAATGAGTTACTTAAAGTATTTCTAAATTTTATGGCTTGTATATACCACTCAAATAGTATATGCTTAAGAATAGAATAGAATAGAATAGAATAGAATAGAATAGAATAGAATAGAATAGAATAGAATAGAATAGAATAGAAATTTTTATTGGCCAAGTGTGATTGGACACACAAGGAATTTGTCTTGGTGCATATGCTCTCAGTGTACATAAAAGAAAAGATAAGTTCGTCTTAAGCATTGCCATCTTTACAAAATAAATCTTTGAAATGGATATAGTCTTACTTTCCTAGGACTCTTAAGATCAATTTTATAGCTTCATTATTAGCATGATTTTGAAAAGATGTAACAACAACCTATATCAACAAATTTGCATGTCAAGAAGGAGCTTGCTTGCAATGGGCCTCTGCTGGAAGAGTGAGTTCAAGATTATCAAATGGTGAAACATGTTTTTGCATCAAGACAGTGGGATTTAGGCATATAAAGGCAGCATTTTTGTGATGACATCCCTAGACATGTCATTGTAGCATTGTAATTTGTGAATGCCGCTGTTATCTACTTTTTATGGGAAAAGTATCTGCATAAACACTTCTAATTTATAAAGTTGTGCCTGTTTTCAATGCTGTCTATTAATTTTTGTAAGGGCTATTCAGTTATTTGAAATAAATTAGAAAAAGTACTCCTGAGTCCCTGAGAACATGAACCTGTCTGTAACTTTCTAAAGCATTATTTTTCATGGAAAATACACAGATATGATACAAAATTAAATACAGATGCTACACTTGTGTTCCTGCAAACTCACCAAGTGTCTTTTCTAAATCATTTCTAATAGACCACAGCTTTATTATCTATAAACAAATATGTTGAGCTGAGCTATGCCTTTTAATACCTTTTCACACTTCAGATTCATTGCCTAATAACATTGATGATTCAAGCATTTAATTTAAAAAATGAGAACATAAAACACAATTGCCCATTTTAACTTTTCAGCAGTAATGCTAACCTTTGCAAGGACACTAATTCATTATATAAGCTGTATCTCCATTTACAGTATATTATAATTATTTCTAATTACAGGGAAAATCACATCCCCCCATCTTGTAGTACATTTAATTCAGTAGTTCAGATAATCTCAGATTAGGAGATTATTCAGAAATTAATATGGTTTGGAAATACTATTTAAAATTAAATAAATGAATGTAGCCTGGCCTTTAAAAAGCCTGTGGATTCCTGATGTATGAATTATAATAGGATTTATAAATCTATCTAACCCTAAAATAACCAGGTGATCTAAAACTTAAAATAATTCCTCAAAGACAGTTTGAAGCTGATGGATGGGGCTGCCATTTACAGCTTCCTGGAAGAGCTGTGGCTGCTTTAAACAATTTCAGAGTAGGGTTATTATTATTATTTTTACTCCTGCATGCTGCAAAGTTTCTTTCACTAACTTAATCCAAAACATTTCACCATAGTAATAGATATTTTCCCCTTTTTAATGCTTTGGCAAGCCACTGTTGGTGCTGATCATTCTTATTTTTAGATCAGCCACACTAAAAATAGAAAACAAGGAAACAATGCACCATCAATCTCTTCTTTTGCAGCCAAAATTCAGTGAACAATTTTGAGCTTGCGAGATGAATGTTGATTTGGAATTAACTTACTATTCAAGTGATGTCCTATTATACTTAAAAGAACTTTAATAGGGGGCCACAATAGAATTTAAAATATATTTTCTCTCATCAGGCCCCCCTCCCCCTAATTTTCAGTTGTTTCTTTTCTTTTGGGAGAAATGAGTAGGTAATAACATTTTGTTTTAGAATTACTCAGGTTTAGATTCTTCTTTTCTTCTGTTGTTTTTAATATCTACCTGGTTTCTAAGTTAGGATTCATACGATCATTTACATTTGTTGGTACTGGCATCTGGAAGTTACATTTCTTCTGAATTGCAAGTTGTTTGTACACAGGGAATCTTCCCTTCTTGGGGAACAGCCATTATCGAGGTTGAAAGTTGAAATGTTAATGCAGTATAATTTATTATAGCAATATTAAATGTTTATTAACCTTAATAATAGTACATAATTTATTAAATATATCAATAATATATCAAGAACAATTACATTGTTCACTTGTAGCGGTCAGGTTTTTTAAAAAAACTTGCTCAGAATGTCAACATTCAAAGTAAGTTTTCTGTAGTTAGAACTTAGACTTAGAAGTGGGTGTGTTTGGGGTCTCTAACAATGTGCTTTGATCTCTAAGCACATACTGTAGTGCTTATAAGCAGTATCCTGAATAACAGGAAGCGAGCTTCCTATAATCTTCTCGGCTGTCCCTGCCACTCTATGGACTTTCTATCTGAGGCACTGCTGCCACTAAACCAACAGTGATGCAGTTTGTTAAAACGCTCTCAATTGTGTCTCTATAAAAAGTGGCCAGGACAGAAGGACGAGGATCTGCTCTCCTCATCTGATACAGGAAATGCTGGCTTGCATGCTTCACTAAGGATGACATATGGAGAGACCAATTCAGATTGTTAGTTATCTGCACCCCCAGATACTTAATACTGTTGACTACCTCTATAGCTACATCCTTGATACTGAGTGGAGTATGACTATGCTGGCTCTTTCAAAAATCTACAATTATCTCCTTTGTTTTATCAACATTTAAAACCAGGTTACTTTTGTTGCACCAGTCCACCAGAGCCTTCACCTCTTCCCTATAAGCATCTTCATTCAGTTACTAGATACTGTAGTCAATGGGGCATACTTTGTAATGCAACATATGTTTTCCTTTTGGATTTTATTACAGTTCTTGGACTAATGTTGTTTGCCTCATGTGATTACTAAGAGGAATCCTCATCTCTAGTCAAGGATGCTTTCCAGGTCATAAGGCTCCATTACATGAACTTAACCGGAATATATAGGCATTGGTGTCCTTTCCACAAATCTCTGGAGCACACACTTTGAAAGAGTGATCTGGATAATTAAAAATATGTGGTTCAAATTAAATGTATTCATTGACATTTACCTGGATAAAACCCTAGCCTCATGGCTGACTCTGATCGTTGATATATATGAGAAACTTTAAAGACAACATTAAGCTTTTAAATGGAACTATAACCTCCAGGAAGCAAATAATTGTGGACATCCCAATAGTTAACTTGGAGGGAACAACACACAATTAGCTCCTTTTCTAAAGGAGTCCTCTATTCACCCAAGCCCAAGGATGAAGCAAGAGCCAGATCAGAAGGTCTCTTAAAGGAGAATGGGTAGGAACTATTGAAATTGGGGGCGGGGTGTTCCAGTTTCATAGGGCAGTCCCTGTAATAGAGAAGGCAAGGTTCTGGAATCCTATCAGTTGACATTACTTGATGCCAATTCTGTCTGAATTGACAAAAATCACACGAGATAGACTATCAAATAAATATGGGGTTCTCCCTGACTTTTCTGTTGTTTTGGTACTCGGCATAATTACCATCATAGCTATTCTGCAAAGTTTCTGCATGGCATGCATTTGCCCTTGATACACAGTTTTTTTTGACTGGACAGAATGGAGAGGGAGGGAAACAGAATGTCTGTTAATCCAAATAGGAATTTTCAAATGCATATTTTGTACATGCATGAAAGTTGAATGGAATATTTTGCATAAAGGTTTCATATATATTATGTAAACATAAAATGGGATATAAGAATGAGTGAATCGATGTTTTCCATTAGAACTATCCCATTAAATCAAGATCTGCTTAAAGTTTACTGTATTCTAAAAATTTCAAATATTACTACTTAGGGAAAAAGGGACTTTTGAATTTTGAACACTGGAGAAAGATAGGGACTTGCATTAACCACACAATATCCTCTTATGAGACTAGAAGGTTTTCATCATTTGTTCATAGTTGCTAGAAATTCAGAGAAGCTAGGAAAAATCAGAATTTCAATTGGCTCAAAAGCATCACATACAGCCTAAAGAACAGAAGTATCCCAGCTTAGTTAA
Organism: Thermophis baileyi; assembly: GCA_003457575.1. Classification (NCBI taxonomy): domain Eukaryota; kingdom Metazoa; phylum Chordata; class Lepidosauria; order Squamata; family Dipsadidae; genus Thermophis; species Thermophis baileyi. The sequence continues at coordinate 297,424 of QLTV01004237.1, read as the reverse complement.
AGATTTAACATAAGGTCCTTATTCATTTGTTTCTGTTGAGTTAGAAGGCTTGATTTGTGCACATGTTCTCTGGAATTTCTCATACATTTAAATATGAGTTGCTGCACTACCCATATATCTTATGTGTGTGACAGATGTTCCTTTATTCTCATTCTTTAGCTGTGGACTATTTTCATTTCTTTGTGACATTGTTAATGTAGCAGGAACCTGAATACTGTTGATAAATTAAGGTGGGTTTTTTTTTTTTTTGAGTTATATAAAAGAAGTTTGTGACAAAAAATCTGTATCTTTATTGAGATGGGAACCTTTAAGTTGCAATTCAAATTTCCTGCAATACCAGTGCAATCTGATAGCTTAATATTTTTCTCAGGAGAACAGCGTTAAAGTTCTGACATGGTTACAGTGCTCAGTGTTCCTCATCCAATCAACTGCTTAGCCTTGGAAGAAGGAACTGTTTCTGTAGTTGTAGAAACTTCGCTGCTGTGCTTTGGTTGCATTCAAATATCAGTATAACTTAACACTGGCCAGCCATGTTGCCTGTCTACACTGGCACTGGATATCTTTTCCTAGAATCACAGTAGTTCTCCCTTTTTTAAATCTCTCACATGTGGTAAATTCATAAAATTTGTCTTTACATTTTGTGTGGAATATAGAGATTAGGAGCCCTGGTGGCGCCGTGGTTAGAATGCAGTATTGTAGACTAACTCTGCCCATAGTCTAGAGTTCGATCCTAATGGGATTGAGGTTGACTCAGCCTTCCATTCTTCCGAAGTCAGTAAAATGAGGACCCAGATTGTTGGGAGAAATATGCTGACTTTGTAAACCTCTCAGAGAGTGTTGTAAAGCACTATGGAGGAACAGTAAGTCTAAGTCAGGGGTGGGTTCTGGATCCTTTTGCTGCCGGTTCGCTCAGGGTTGTGCAGTGCGTGCGCGCAGCAATAAAAAATAGCTTCTGTGCATGCGCAGAAGCAAAAATTAGCTTCTGCACATGCGCAGAAGCAAAATCCAAGATGGCGGCGCCCACGGAGACACCGACGGAACCGGCTCTGTGACGTCATCGCAGAGCTACTAACGGTTCTAAAGAACCGGTTAGAACCGGTAGGAACCCATCTCTGGTCTAAGTGCTATTGCTATTGCTATTAAGAAAATGTTTTGGCTGTTTAATTTTGATCAACTTGATCTAAGAGATTAAGGAATGAATGCTTCAACAGATTATCATTCTCACTGCCCATATAAAGGAGGATCTTCCTCCTTTATGTTGTGGTTGCTGGTTATACCTCTAAAGGATGTGGTTAATATAAGATATTAAGAGAATAAATGGGCTGAAAGACATCCGATGTTTTCTAGACCATTAAATCACATAACTCAAAATTACATTTATATGTCATAATGTGTATTCTTGAATGAGCTTTAAGTGGAGTGTCGGTATGTGCAATTCTAGAAAGGGAGCCTAAATGCCCAAAGGTATTTTGTGTGGTTTAAAACTATTTGGGTTTCAGATTGCAGTTACCATTTTCAGTTCTTTTGATAGATTTATACAAACACACACACACACACACACACACACACCATTCCTAAGTTGTATCAGTCCAGGATAAATCTGCCCATACCCCCTGCAGAATCTTGACACCATTCAGCCAGCTTTCGTAATGGAAAAAAAATCACAATGCATAGCTTGCAGCATTGGATCTGAATGAATTCTTTTGTTGGTTACTGCTTTTCTGTCTAAACTTTCATAATAACTTTATGTAGATTCTGCTGGCTGGGGAAATTGAATGAAATAACAAATGTTAAATTTTACGATAATTGTAAATCCTTGTTTATTTACTGGTATTTTGTTGTTTATCTACTACATCTCTTTTTATCTTACCTTACTTTACCTTACCTCTATTTCTGCTTCCTACCTCTACCTCTGCCTCTATCTCTATCTTACTGTAGAGCAGCCATGAAGGCCTTTGAAAAGATTTGTAAATGCCATGATATATCTATAGCTGTATCATGGCAATACTATCTATAGCAAGTACAGGCAATGCTATTGCTTGTGATACTTTATGAAAGCAAAAGTTGGATTTTGAAGAAGTGTGATAGGAAGAATATTGATATTGTTGAACTTTGTTGTCCAAAGTTCAAAGATATCCAAGAATGGACAGCCAAGTAAACAAAACCGATGGGTCATTGATCAGATCAACCCAGTGTTCTTACTTAAAAAAACAAATGATCAGGCTGAATTATCCTACTTTGTTCACATTGTACGAAGACCTAGCTCTCTGGAGAAGGCTCCAATGTTAGGAAAGGTGAAAAGAAAGAGAAGATTATGACAAGAAAAAAAATGGATAGAGATGAGTACACCATTGGAAGACCAGATTAGGTATAGATCATCATGGAGAATATCTGTGTAATTGCTAGGAACATGGCGCATAATCATTCATTCCATTTTTAAATTTATGAATTTCTCAGTTATGGAACTCACAGTATTATCTTTAAAAAACCATCTTAGTTATCGATGTGACCTTTATCCCATCCCATGCTGTCTGCTAGATGTTGTGATCTCTGTGAAAGGAATGAATCTGCATTTCAGTGTCCTCTGTTTCCAAATAGGAGAAGTTTGGCGAGAAAACAAGCTGGTTTATAGAATGGAATAGTAAGAGCTATGTTTCCAAGTTTCAAATAAACAAATATGTGTTGATTAATATATTCATTTTAAAATTAAAACATTTAAAAGATACAGAGTATGTGCTACCAGTGGGGAAAATTGTGCTCTGCAAATATACAAACAATGTGTCAAATATATTAATTCAAGCCTATCAACTTGTTACAAGAAAGGAATAATATTTAGGAAAAATAAATTTCAGTTGATGCAATATTCTGCAGAGAAATAGCAATAATGATAGAAAGCTATGTTGTCACAAACATTTATAAGTGTTTGCTAAGAAAAGTGCCTTGTTATATTTTATAAAATCTGTAAAGTGTGTGGGGGGGGGGGTTCCAAACTGATTAATATTTTTTATGTTTGCTTTAAAATATCAAATATTTAAAGTAGAATTAAAACTATGTTCAAATGGTGTCTTTTCAGCAAGATAAGGATTCCTTTGCATTCTAAAATTCACTTTTGAACATCATTGTGAAATGGATAATGTCATTTAATTATTTCAGGAATATAAAAACTACTGGAGGAGTTGCTCAAGATGTATTATCGCTTACAGATATATAGTAACTACCGTTGTCATGGGAATAATTCATCAGAATAATATTGATGTAAATCTTCTGTATAAAATTTATCCATAATAATTAGAGAAAAGTAAGAAGAAATCTCTTGTCAAATGCAATGCGAAAAATGTTGTCTGGAAAGATGTTGCATTTTAAGTCTCTATGCTGAATTTTTTAAAACTCAAAACCTACCATGATCAATACATTAGTCGTAGAAACATTGACGTATGTGGAGTCAATGGTAAGATACTAGTTTAAGTTCACAAATTCTGTATTTAGTTGGCTTATTGTCTTACAAACATATAATACAAATACATGTCAGGCTCTGTAATAAGCCAGCTGAAAACCAAAACTTCTGTCACATCATGCCTTTGATAAACTTCACTTTAAGAAGCAGGCAAATGTAGCCCAAAGCAAGCAGACAACACAAATGCTAAGAAAAACAGCAAAAACATGTGTTTACAAAGAATTAGTTAGTTCACACCGAATGCTTAGTTCAGAGTTATCATTGTTTTAATAGAAAGCACCCTGACAGTTTTGAACAACAAGCTCTAGTTCATATGTAATCAGAAATCATTGTCAAAGTTCTGTGTAAGGCAAAGAAAGAATATAATGAATCATATCTCCAAAATAAGTGCAAGAAATGATCATTTCCAGGGGCTTTACAAGGGTTCTCTGCAGCAGAATAGAATCTGAGAAGAGGTTACAGTTTCTCAGAAAGACTAATAATGGCCTTGAAATAACCAGAACTGCAAAATTTTGGTTTTAGGATAAAAAAAATACCTTCCACTGAATCCATAAATTATGTACAGTAGTTACATAATGTGTTTACAATACTAATTACTAGTCACAAATACTTTTATTTGTATGGATAGTATGTGGTCTTCCATTTCTCTGAAACATCAAGATCATAATGGCATTGGAATTTTGATTGTCAGAAGAACCAGAATCTAATACTATAAGGAAGATCTTATTCAGTTCCTTTCTCTTGCACCCAGGGCAAGGAATAGTCATAGCTAAGAAGAAACGACAAGGGTAGAACTTAAATATTTATTTGATGAATAAAAGTGAGAGAAGTCCACACAAGTAAGGAATAGTTAAAATCGATTAAACAAAAGTATTTTTGTGAGTAGTCTGGGTTTTGTTGTTTGTTTTAGCAAAATTGCTAAGCATCTTTTCACATCATGTTGTAGGGGTAGGTGTTTCTGGTTTTGGCAGAGAGACAAGGTAGTTTTGCTGAGTACTTGTGCCTTGATATTATTTGGTTGGAAATTATCTTTCTTTGTTCCTTTTTTTTGGGGGGGGGGGAGGTTCAGAAGGCCTCCCCACCAGCCCAAAGCATAGTATTACAAAATGAGTAATACCCACCCCCAAATCTTCTGTATTTAATTCCGTGAAATTTGTTGAACATTACTTGTATGAAGTTTCCTTCCAGGCCCATTTTATTGTTTGGTAGCAGTACTTTTATAATAGCAATAGCAATAGCACTTAGACTTATATACCGCTTCATAGTGCTTTACAGCCCTCTCTAAGCGGTTTACAGAGTTAGCATATTGCCCCCAACAATCTGGGTCCTCATTTTACCCACCTGAGAAGGATGGAAGGCTGAGTCAACCTTGAGCCGGTGAGATTTGAACCGCCGAACTGCAGCTAGCAGTCAGCTGAAGTAGCCTGCAGTGCTGCACTCTAACCACTGCGCCACCTCGGCTCCTCCAGTCTTTCAATGTGTTTTAACCACGGGTGTTCCTGACCTTGAAAAGCTGAATCCACTTTATTTTCCCCCCTTCTTTTTTGCTATTTTTATGTGACTGTGAACCTCTTCCATTCAACAGCTAAGGACTCTCACCTTGTGAAGTCGTACTCACTTTCTTTTTCTATACCTTTTATCTCAGAAATGGCTCACTTGTTCAATGGGCTCTGTTCAAGAGAACAGCTCTTTCTCCTCTGTGTGCTAGTATCCCTTTGAAGGAATTAAGCAGCAGCTGTAGGTGGATCTCCCATGAGCTTGTCTTGAGGAATGAATGCTATTTTAATCTTCATTATCTGCATAACGATGCTATCTACGTTCTGACTAGCCAGATGGCAGTCTGATTTCACTGCTCCTCATAATCAGTTTCATTTCATTTTTTTAATAGCAAAAGGAAAATATTTCTTTATCCACTTCTCCAAGGCACTAACTTTGCTGATACACATTTCCAAATAATGGCATTTTTATTCTGTTTCTACCAGCTACTGTGATGTTAGAAAAGAGTCTCTGCTTCCAGACCCTGAGGATTTTTTTTTTACACTACCAATAGCTTCATTTGCTTGAAAGCAAGAACAAGGCTGTATGCATCTTGCTGGGTCCTTCAGAGAATGAGTTTTGCAGAAAGTAAAATAGCATTTTCCATACTAACATTCTATATGCTACTTCTATCAACTCCTCATGACTTCCTGTACATACATATGTGGTTTTCCATACTGTAACCCCAATTTCCCAATCTATCCCGAGCCATGGGCTTTTCCTATCTAATTACTAATCTGATCAATTCTTCGTTTTTAAAATCAATGTCAACTGTCATAAACGTCATAAATTTATTGGTGTTTTAAAATCGTAATGGAGTATAAAATGGTAACATTCAAATTATATTCACTTGGATCAAAAGAACTACCTGTGAAATTTTTATTTTGCAATGGGTCTTCTAGAAATCTGTGAACAATCTTAGTTTCTGTAGAGCTGACAAGAATTTTGAAAGTAGCTGTAATGATGACTGCAGTTTGTTAGAGAGATCCATTAATAAAATTTCATTCTGCTTCCAAAATCAGCTGATCTCAAATCTGCAAGCATGTCACCCACTCCAATTCTTTTACTATCTTGAATCAATGGTAGGTAGCCCTTCTAGGTAATCTAGACTAAGAAATCAACTCCACAGAAAGGCTAAACTTCCTTTAATTGAGATTGGCTTTTATCACAGAATCTTGCAAGTCTGATTGTGCTTGATTTCCTCCCCTTTCTTATACTTTTGTGAATTAAGGAAGTGCTTATGAACACAATCTGTGTATTGTGAATTTGAGCCATGTTTCCCCCCCTTCTTATTTTGTAATGGCTCCTATGTATCTCCGTCAGGGTCATCTTCCTTACTCTTTAATGTTTCCTCCTTCAGTCTGTCTGCCTTGTTCTGAGCCTAAGTGTTCAAGAAGTCATATAGCTAGCTTGGTTTGCACAAAGAACTGTCCATGGTGTTCAGTTGATGGTATTTTCCACCTAATGGTGTGACTTGTAGATGTTGTATGTAATGAACTTATGCAGGCCCCATTTAGGTGACTACACATGTAGCTTCTGTTGTGAAGTTAACTAGGAATTATTTTTCTGAATTTTATAAAAAGTACATAAATATAGCCAAGTACATATCAATTGCTGGCAAACTAACTATACAATATGCTTTATATTAAGGTGAAATAAAGATAAATCTGAAATTGCTTCTTCCTGAAATTTCTTGGCATGTAAATCCTTAGGTTTATTTTCAATCATTGCTTAAGTAGAAATTATAAAATATTCTCTATTGCTGCATCATTCAAAACTTTTTATCATGCCTAGTTTTATTTGCAAAAGAAATATCTGCATTAAATTTGTTACCATTATGGAATGTCTGTTGATTAGAGATTTTCATTTCATTTACTTTAATTATTGTTAGCTGTTTTTAGTTACATCTTCTAGAGCAGCGGTTCTTAACCTGTGGGTCGCGACCCCTTTGGGGGTCGAACGACCATTTCACAGGGGTCGCCGCGCGCGTTAGCAATAGCAATAGCACTTAGACTTATATACCGCTTTACAGTGCTTTACAGCACTCTCTAAGCGGTTCACAGAGTCAGCATATTGCCCCCAACAATCTGGGTCCTCATTTTACCCACCTTGGAAGGATGGAAGGCTGAGTCAACCTTGAGCCGGTGAGATTTGAACCGCTGAACTGCTGAACAGTCAGCTGAAGTAGCCTGCAGTACTGCACTCTAACCACTGCGCCACCTCGGCTCTTGGTTAGCTGCCATCTTGGTGCCATCGTCACTTGCAGAGGTGAAATGCTCCCGCTTTGGCCGTGCCTGCAGGTCGCCGGATAGCCGGTAGCGACAGAAGCGGGAGACTTTGCCCACCCACCTGGATGCCGCCATTTGGGTTCTTTTACCCTCTGCGCATGTGCAGAACGCATGCGCAGAGGGTAAAAGAACCCAAATGGCGGCGTCCGGGTGAAGTCTCCCACTTCCTTCGCTATCAGCTGTCCGGCAACCCGCAGGCAAGCCCGAACCGGGAGCACTACACCCCCTTTGTCACCTCATCCCACGCGGGGAAGGGGTGGGGGTCGCGGTGGCGGGGGGGTCACGGCGGCAGGGGGGTCGCGGCATTAGAAAGGTTGAGAACCACTGTTCTAGAGGTCCTTATCTATAAGAAGATTCATTCATTCAACCTATGAACTACTTTGGGGAAAGAGAGAGTACTGTGGTTATACTATTCTGCATGTTGTCTAGCAATTTCTCTTGGTAGTCATGAGTACAGCATGAAAATCATCCAAAAGGATTTACTTTGACATACAGCTGAAACTACAATATTTTCCTCTGTGTTTGCTGTGCAGAGTTAATAATACTAAGTAAGTCTACAGTACAAAAGTACAAGGCAGTAGAGACTAGGTATTATTATTGTTGTTGTTGTTGTTGTTGTTGTAAATTTGGATGTCCAATTCTAGATAAGGGACAGAGACAAGCCTGGGTATGACAAGACCATCTAATATTGGAACAGACTCCAAAAATATGACTGTCACATCTCTACTTTGGATTTAACAGAGACACGGAAAGTAGTCCACTTCAGTGCTAAAGACAATCTCAAATTACATCCTGACAGAATTTGTTTCCTTTTTTTTCTGGCAGCAAAATAAATTATAGCTTATCACTTAAAAGATAAACAGAAGGGAAGCCAAAACCAATAGGACAGTCTGATAATAGATGGAACACCAGTGGTTTCAGAATCTCTGAAAATAAGTGGGAGCTTACAGGCTAAGTGCTCCAAAAAAGTTGGTTTATGATTTATTGCTTTCCACCTCAGGCTGCATAAAGCTTGCCTTGGTGGAAATTTGACCTTAGGGTATTTTGGGGAAAGCTAGGCTTTCAGAAATAAATAACTGGAAAACTCTGAAATAGCAGAAGGGTTCGTGGTCTCCATTCCAATTAAAAGATTGTAAAGATCATATGGCAGAACCCTTTGTTTGAAGTAGCCTTTTCTAGTTTTTCAAATGTTTAGCCAGAGGTAAATTATTTTTAAAGAAAATAAATGGTTGCACCACATAAACTATTTGCTAGAAAATAAATCTAGTTGAAATGTTATAATCATAGCTTCTAGTTATAATATATGATCATGCTTATTAATAGTAATATAAGCAGATGAGAGATGGGAAACCCAATTGTGAATGGTATTCATGCATGAACAGTAGATCAATTTTTTTTAAAAAAATCTCATAATATTTTGTCTTTAAAAAAAACCAGAAAGAATATTAAACTTTAGAACAGCCCTACAAAGCATTACAAGCAAGTCCTATATACTACACCAAATATACCCAACAGGAGCTCAGCAACCACTCTACTCTAGGGTTTGGGGAAATAGCCAGGATTTAAAGGACTTTTGAAACAACAACAGAGTGAGAGCCACATGGATTTTGGGAGATCCTTCCTGGATCTCCGTGCTTAATAGATAAAACCTGGTATTGTACCACTCTGCCCACTCTTACTAGATAGCAAAGACCATGGAAGATGAATGGTCCCTCAAACAGCCAAGGTCTGTGCCACAAAGGGCTTTATAACAGCCAGCACCATGAAGTCACTCAGAACCTCACTTGCAACCATTGCAGCTCATGAAGCAGAGATGTCACATGGCATGCTGAAGTATGCCTATCACTGCCTATATCACTGCTTTATGGACTAGCTGTAGTTTCCAAATGGGTTTTCAAGGGCAGCTCCATATAGAGTGCATTGAAGTAATCTAACTATAAAGTGATTAAGGCATGAATGATTATTTGAAGGGTCTCCTGATCCAGGGATCAGGTGTACAAGATGGAGTTATGGAAAGGCCTTCTTGCTCTTTAAGCAAGAACTAGGAAATCGAGATGACCAACAATAACTCATAATAAAATAAAAGGCATCAATGTTAAGTAATTTCTGTAAGAGGTGTGTCTTAGGCAATTGACAAAATCTTGCTATAGAGAAATCCTGAAGCATCTCCAAACTCAAGGATTTCAGTAGTGAGGATGTTGAGAAGATTATTGCTCAAACATGCTCCAGTAAACTGGCATTATGATATGTAGCAAAGATTGGAGTCCACATAATATTTTTTGTGTGATTCTAGATAGATTATTCTGAAGTATGCTGTAGTTGATAGTATTAAATCTGATTGAACCTCCAACTTAGAAATGCTAATAAGTATATGACTGGGTGTACTGTTGTGCAGTAATAGAATAAATGTTGCTACAAAAAGGTATTGTAGACCATCTCTTTATCATAATATGTTGGGGGGGAAAACAATTACATTGAAGATATAGATAACTGTATAAGGATAAAATGCATTTAATCTCCATGTGTATCAGAAGATGCTTTAAAGGTTTAATAGCTATAATATATACTCATATATAAATCTTTTACATGCACACAATTAACACACAAATTATTTAAGACCTGTTATGCCAGTCTGAAATATTAAAGGTTCATTCAGATAAATTACTAATTGCAATATATTCATTTCTAGAATGAATATACTGCTTGCTTTATTAGTTGCTAGTAAAATGGTTTATCATTACATTAATTTGATAACTTGGAGGCTTACATTGAATACTTAGTCTTCAGTGCACAAGGTCTTTGTGCATGAAGGTGAAGGGGCAGTTATGAAATTCATCAAGCTCTGCTTGGTTCTTCAGACACATGCAAGGACAGTGAACAAATCACTAACTTGACAAGTTAAGGTCAGGATCCAAAGAATCATTAAGCTAGATCTTATTCTTTCTCTAAACAGGATGTTCATAGCACATTGCAAAATACCTTTTGAAAATGAGTGATCTATTGAAAAGCATGATATGACATTGAAATAAGCTATTTTAAAAACCTTGTTCAATTAGGCAAACAATGCACAAAATGTTTTAGAAAAAATGTTAATATTTTGCTACTTTTCTATATGAGGAAAAAACTAAATACATGGCAAATCGCATGACTGTTTATACTAGAATAAACAGTTATAAACACTTATAATAGAGTGCATTATTTGTTTAGCCATATTTATGCCCTGGTTCAAAGTAGATGTCCTAATCCTAGGACATGAGACATGCATTCAATTTTTATGCCTCAAAATAAACTTTTAAATACAAAGGCATACTTTCTATTGCATTACAGTAAATTAATGTGATTGATTCGCTGATTATTTGCATTATATCATTCTGGTATTGTACCACTCTGCCCATTCTTACTAGATAGCAAAGACCATTCTTTGAAATGGTTTTAAGTACAGTATATGCCTGTTACAAAAGAATATTTTTCCACTTGATTATATTTCCAGTGTTTCAGAATATTGTGTGGATTACCCTAATTAAGTCACATGGGCCCTATTCAGAATTATTTAATCAAAATAAAGGTAAATGACAAAAATATATCTTGCAATGTAAATATATGTAACATATATTGCAGAGATGTAATAGTGCCCAATGAAACAGAGTCTTTGGAAAGAGACTTTGAAAAAGAAAGATTGTATATCTAAAATTACCACCCTACCTCCCCCCACCCCCACTTTTCCTTCCTCTGTAGGAAAAGAGTGCTATAGAGCCACCTCAGATAGTATCATGTCATTTCTGTGAAGAAATGTTTTAGGCAGCATTTCTCACACTTCCTGTGCAGTATGATTCCATATCTCAGTGATGTCATGGCATGTAATTTTGGGTCACTGTTACATGCCCTCAAATTATTTTAATCCACAATGTTCTCTATACTGCATCTAGATTCCTTTCTCAATGTAGATCATACTTTTTGAAAGTGAAGTTGGTAGGACATCTTGCTAAAGGAAATGTAACTAAAATGGGTAGAATCATAACACACAAAAATAATGCAATATGTGTATTTTATTTTTTTGTAGTATATGCTGTCTCTGGAAAGTATCTCTGGAGCTGAAGTGCCTTGCTAGTATACTGAGTTTATCATTAGCATGTGAATATAAGTTAAAAAGGTCAGTTCATCAGTGTAAGGATTTGAAAGAACTACTGTATTTATAGAAGGACATTGTTTGGTTATTTGCTTGCAGATGTTTCATTACCACAATAGGTCAATGCAATATTATCTAGTCTGGTAATGAAAGCAAATAACCAAATTAAGAGAGCACCAAAACCTCCACAGTTAAACTCTGAGCTACATATATTTTGTTCTATGGGAGATAATAAATTCCATAGTCTAACAGTTATCATTTGAAATTTTAAGACTTAGCATTCATTGCATTTCCCATTAAATATTTTCTAAAACTGTTGGAGAATCATATTCTCATGATTTCAAGTAGGCATGCTTTTCTAAGTATTACTCTAACATAGCATCACTTTGATTTAAGCTGACTAAAAATATTAAGGAAAATACCCTATTCCTGCACATGAGTGTCAAAACATATACTGTAGCTTACATATGCATACATACAGATACATTCATGTGTCTTTTAGCATAAAAATGAACTTGCCAACACTCTGTAAATGCTGTTGATTTCAAACTATGAGTTAGTGAATACGTCTTGAACTGCATAAACAATAAAAATATGCCATTGTTTTAGAAATTAGAAAAATAAATTTGAAATCTATATCTAAGCAATGTATTTATTAGGCCAATTGGACAATAGGTTTAACAATAGTTACCACCATTCTGAGTTTTAAAGAACTATTTATAAGGGAAATGAAAAAAATATAGTTTTCCAGGGAAGAATATAATTGATGTTCAAAAAGTTGTAGATGAAACAAAAATGAGTCTTCAGACATGAAAATAGTAACGTCGTATATGGAAGTGATGTAGATTGAATCTGGTACAATTGTTGATTTGCCGTTTGGAAATATATACACACACACATGCATACATACATACATGTATACACATACAACAAAAGTTTGTGTGCATGCCAATGTGTGTAAATAAATAAATAAATAAATAAATAAATAAATAAATAAATAAATAAATAAATAAATAAATAAATAAATAAATAAATAAATAAATAAATGTACTTATTACCTGAGGAATAGTTCTTGTAAATTTGAAAGCTTACAAATTTTTCTATTAAAAATAAAGCTACATTTCTGCTATTTTGTCCAGTTGTGCCTGATAAAAAGCAGGTTATCTGTCTGATGCTATAATGGACAGTAAAGCTGACATAGGTTGGGATATTAATTGGATGTTAGTATTTTTCTGAAATAGAAAGGCAACGCTAAATTGAAGTAACTGAAATATTCCTCCAAAAATTTGTTTTTAAGAATTAATTGCATTATAAACCCACTCCTTGGTTAGCGACTACCTCAATTAGTGACCATTCATAAATAGGATAATAAAAAATTATTTTGTGAGCAATGCACACATTTATTACAAAATTTTGTGACCTGACAATAACACATACTGGAGTAATGCTGACCTAGCTGTACAAGAGAACTTTATCTGAATAANCTCCCCATCTCTTTGTACAATTTTTTCTTCTAATGCCGAACAATTTTTTCCATTTGTGTTTCCCAGCAATTGATATTCAGACGAATACTTCCTAGCTTAACTTCTACTTCTTTGCATTTTTATATTGTATTTCATGATGCATTATATTTTGCAGATCAGAGTTTGCACTGTATATTTTGTGAGGTACTTGGTTGTACACTTAAAGTTGTCTCTACTGTTATTTCTTCTGCTGCTATTTGCATTAAATAAAAGACACAAAAATTATTTTGGAAGGTCAAGTTGTGTTTCTTTTATATCTGAATGGATGGATGGGGTAAGAGTGTTGAATTTGGTTTTCTACAATCCATATTTGATGTGCCAATTTCCTTCTCTATCAGTTGAATTGTTTATTCCTGCCTTTCACCAGTATTTGATGATGGGGCTAGATTCTGCATGAAGGCAGGGGTAAATTTTGTGTACTGGAATGGGTGTAGAAACTTTCCTTTTATTCTCTCAAGGGAAGCCCCCAGGCTATAGTTTTCTGACAGCAAGGAATTAACTTTTTTTGAGGGGGGGGGGGGGGGGGGGGGGGGGGGGGGATGGACGGACCCTATCTGTATAACTTCACTTTGCACCAGATAAACTAGCTGTTCCTAGAGGAAGATTCCTATATTTTTTGGCAGTTGCAAAATTGTGAAAATTAAACTTACAAGCCTATGGTTGTTAAGGAAGAGATGTCAGTTAGATCAGCAGCCAGCAACTGCTTAACTTCAGGACCATGAAAAACCAAACAGAAAGTCTGGTGGAATTTAGGGAAAGCGGGAAGAAAAGGCAGCCGATGTAAATTACCAAAGATGTAAGAGAAACGGCTTTCACACAGTGACAGAGGGCAATCAACTTTTTCAGGCAGCTTCATTATGGTTGGCAGTAGAGATTCTTATCAAGATGAACCATATAGAAGATCTGAGAAAATCCAAACTGCCAAGTTTTAATTAAATGGTATAGAGTTGAAGGTCTGTTATTTACAGTCCGATCCTGATGAGAACTAACAAATTAGTGCAGAATGTTGTATTCTAGTGTTGAATTCTCTTGCAGTTCTTTATAATTTCATTATTTCTATTATTATTCATTATTTCTATACTGTCTATACTTGTCAATGATGTGTTTTGCTGTAGAGGTAATTGTGAAACCATTTACAATAACAAGTGCAATCTTTTGAATCCAGAATTAAGCAGAGAAGAGTTTGAATTGTGTATTTATGGATTTTACCCTGGATCAGTAATCAGCCAACATAAACTCACATTTATTGGACCTATCATACAAGTAGATGGACTAGAAAAATGGACTAAGTTGGCAAGGCTGAGGGGGAAGTAGAAAAAGAGAAAGAGATAATCGGTAGATATGGTAAGATATATGGGAGAAAGCATACTGCTTCCTTTTTGCCTTTCGGCCCCTCCAGGGGCCATCCAGACAGTTAATTACAAACGACAGTCCGTTTCTATATGTTATATTTTTACATAAATAAAGGGAGAATAGTATAGATCTATTTCAAGCTATTTAGCTCTCATCAGTCAGCCACACCCTTGGTCGAAAGGCAAAAAGGAAGCAGTATGCTTTCTCCCATATTTGGGTATACCAGGTGATTTAACAGAGAAAAAAAACATATATATATATCCTTGTCCCTGGAACATGCAGATAGGGAGAAGAATCCTGTGGCTCAGAGGTTTAATCACTTGCCTTGTTAGGCAAGGGGCCCAGGTTCTAATCCCATAAGGGTGTGGCTGGCTGATGAGAGCTAAATAGCTTGAAATAGATCTATACTAGTCTCCCTTTATTTATGTAAAAATATAACATATATATATATAGACAGATCAGTGAACCTAAGCCACGCCCAGGCTCTGAGCCATCTGGGTCAACAAACAGTCCCCATTGGCTGACGTGTTACCATGTCTATTCCAATTCATGAACCCTTATACACTGACAGCCTGTTCTAAACTCGCCGTACAAAAATTATCAGGAAATTCTTTTCAAATATTAGAACTTTATGTGGTTTTTGTAATGTGATTCTTAAAACTGGTGTTCTTCATAAGTTCTATTCATGCCTTAGCCACAGAAATCAGCTATATGACCTTGGACCATTCACTCTCTCCCAACCCTAGGAAGAAGACAATGGTGAATCACTTCTAAAATGTTTGCTAAGAAAATTGTACAGCCTTGTCAAGACTGATTCAAAGGAGTGCACTCAATCAGACATACAAGCATTTACTCAGTGTTAGGTCAAGAATATGTCTCTTCCCTTATGCTATTCAAATACTAATTTTAAAACGAGAGGATGCTCTTTTTTCTTGCAGTTTATTTTCAAACATGCATTCATACCTGAATCCTGAGGTGGGTTCCTCCTGGTTCGCACCGGTTCTATAGAACTGGTAGCAAACCACTGGTGACGTCACGGAGCCGGTTCTGTCAGTGCCAGTCCATGGACGCCACCATCTTTTTTTTTGGATTATTTTTTTTTTGAATATTTTTTTTTTGGAATTTTTGGCTTTTTTTTCCCTTCTGCACATGCTCAGAAGCCGAGTCCCCGGCACTGCGCATGCGCCGCCGTCTTGTTTTTGGCTTTCTTTTTTGGGGGGGAATTTTTTTGCAAATTTTCATCACTGCACATGCGTGCACCCACGCGGTGTGCAATGCGTGCACAGGCACCGCGGTGCGGAGGAAGCGAACCGGCGGCGAGGTAAGTTAGAACCCACCCCTGCCTGAATCCTTATGCTGAAAGAACTAGGCTTCATATAAAAATTATAATATGCAAAATAGGTGACCAGAGGATCACATGTTATAGTAATGTTGTTTTCTACCCAAGATTTCTTTCTAAGAGTAGCTGTATTATAATGTTATAATTACCTAGAATTTTGTCCTTGCTACAGACATTTCAGGAAGGTCAGGTTATGAAAGATGTTGAATTTTTTTGCTGGAGGAAAGTTATTCGGTGTGCTTTATTGATGAAGCACGGAAATGAATTCTCATTTTTCTCTGGCATGGATAGGTCTTGATTGCTGTGTCCTCTACACAACTCTTCAGATGATACATCTTGGATCTTAGATGTATTAATAGTGCATCACATTTGAAGATTCCATTGCATGATACAGTTCTTAGTGCCATATAATTTTGATACTTTTCTGATAAGGGGTAATAGCTGGTTGCACATTTTCTCTGGATTACAGAACAGGTAGAATACTTAAATTTTTAAAATAATCCAGTTTCTGAGGTTTCTTATCTTGGATTTACTGATAATATGGAGGAGCTCCAAACCTCTACCCTATAAAAAGCAGTCTATTATTAGTGAAGTAAAATATATTCATTTTTGTGCCTTCATTTCAATCTATAAAGTAATAAAAAATAGAGGTAGCATCATTCATCTCTTTATCGTTGATATGGTAGCTTAATTTCCAAATAAATGGGAAGGATGTATAGGTAGTCCTTGATTTATAATGATTTGTTTAGCAACTGCTCAAGTTACAATGGCACTGAAAAAAGTGACTTACAACCAGTCCTTGCACTTACAACTGTTGCAGGATCCCTACAGCCATGTGATTAAAATTTGGGCACTTGCCAACCACATACATGTACAATGGTTGCAATGTCCTGGGCTCATGTGATCATCATTTGCAACTTTCTCAGCTGAATTCTGACAAGCAAAGCCAATGGGGGAAGCCAGATGTGCCTAATGACCATGTAATTCACTTAACAATTGCAGTGATTCACTCAACAACTGTGGCAAAAATGGTCATAAAATCAGACACAGCTCATTTAACAACCACTTTGCTTACAAATGGAAATTCTGATTCCAATTGTGGTCGTAAGTAGAGGACTACCTGTACTTCCTTTTCCATTTTCTCTGAATTAAATCTGCAAAGTGAGAAACATGATTGAATAAATAACATAGTTAGCATTCTTCATAAAATGAGAGTTTCCAAGTTAGCATATATGGTTCTTTTTAATAGTTATAAGAAGGAGCTTTGAAGTATGCAAAATGAATTACCTTAAATGAAGACTATAATGCTACCCTCTATAGACTGAGCGGGTAATAAACCTACTGAACACTTTGAGATTATGTTCTGGTGTGTATAGGATTGCAATGCATAATGACTTCCTGAAAGTAAACTAAATTAAAATTGTGCTTTAAAGCAATATACCATACTGGCCCAAGATGTCTAGAATGCCTGAATTATTATCTATCTATCTATCTATCTATCTATCATCTATCTATCTATCTATCTATCTATCTATCTATCTATCTATCTATCTATCTATCTATCTATCATCTATCTATCT
>QLTV01004237.1:262239-280201 GCA_003457575.1 Thermophis baileyi | reverse complement strand
GTATTTTCTCAGAATTAAGGGCATTGTGGTGTAATCCAAGTTATAGAACTAAATAACGGAGTTCCTGTTTCTAACAAATCTGCTAGGCATTTCTACACCAAGAGGACCCTGAAAACATCATGCCTTCCTTTCTTATAAATTGCTGCTTGACATCTTCTGTTGCTCTCAGGGTCACAGAGATCTTTGATTAAGTATCTTATTATTTATTTCTTTATTAATTGTATTTGTATGCCGCCCAACTCCCAAAGGACTTTGGGCGGCTTAACAACAGCAAATAAACATTAAAAAAACATCATAAAAAAGAAAACATTATAAAACATCATAAACAATTATAAAACATTAAAACATTAAACATTAAAACAATTTAAAACTCATGCATATCACATCATGGCCGGATCTCGACGATTACAACCACGAGATCACTGCCTCAGGCCTGCCGGAAAAGCCAGGTCTTTACTGCTTTTTGGAAGGCCAATAGGGTGGGGGTGGTCCGGATCTCAGGAGGTAACTGGTTCCAGAGTGCTGTGGCAGCCACAGAGAAGGCCCTCCCCGTGGGCCCGCCAGCCGACACTGTTTAGCTGACGGGACCTGGAGGAGACCAACTCTGTGGGATCTCACCGGTCGCTGGGAGCTATGTGGTAGAAGGCGGTCTCGAAGATAACCTGGCCCTGAGCCATGTAGGGCTTTAAAGGTAATAACCAACACCTTGAATTGTGCCCGGAGACCAATAGGAAGCCAGTGCACCTCGCGGAGGATTGGTGTAATGTGGGTGTACCTAGGTGCACCCACGACAGCTCACGCAGCTGCATTCTGGACCAATTGTAGTCTCTGAACACTCTTCAAGGGTAGCCCCATGTAGAGCGTGTTGCAATAATCTAATCGCGAGGTGACAAGGGCATGAGTGACTGTGAGGAGAGCCTCTTGATCCAAGTAGGGTCACAATTGGTGCACCAGGCGAACCTGTGCAAAGGTCCCCCTAGCCACAGCTGTCAAATGTTGATCTAATCTCAGCTGTGAGTCTAGGAGGACACCCAAATTGCGAACCCGTTCTGGGGGGGACAATTTCTACTATACAATCGTGGAAGTACTAAGACTGCACTGTAGCGGCTATAACTTCATGCCTTGTCATAATCAAGACTTCCAGTCCTGAAATATATTATATTTGAAATGCTGTCCTCTGATTTTGGCTGAATGAGGATAGACAGCTGTCTGTACTGTATGCAAGCATGCATTTTGTTTTAAGGTACTAAGTTTTCAAGACACTTTGAAAAAATAATTGCTCTCAGTATGAAGCTTCTGGGAAATATTATTGCTTTGGCATTTTATTAATACTGCCTACATTGTAAAGAAGCAGCAAAAAAGAAATAAGAGAGTAAGAAAAATCCTTGTTGGAAGGAACTACAGGTAGTCCTCACTTACCAACCACTTGTTCACCAACTTACAATGGTTGCAGTGTCCCATAGTTATGTGATCTCCATTTTCAATATTTCCTGATGGCTCTCCACAAACAAGTCGATGGAGAAGCAAGCAGGGAAGGTCACAAGTCACTCTGGTAAGTTCCCCCCCACATACACACACTCAGTCTTCCTGTGCAATGTGCCACATCCTCCTTCCCTCAACATCTCTGCTAATGTTGTAGAAAACAACATTAGCACACCCTGGTGCCCTCCTTCCCTCCTAGCACTTCTCCCCTGTGTGCAGTACTTTAGATTATGTTCTGACCTAGGCGTTCCCAAACCACGAAGCAGACTCCTTGTCCTGACAAAAATCCCTTTTTATTAAGTTACTGCGAATTCTTCTCATTCACATCCAGCAAAGTCTTTCAAGGGTAAATTTACAGTCACAGACCTTATCTGGCTTGGAGAGCTGCCAGGCCGATATCTTCAAAACTTGGCAAGAAGTCTCTGAGAGTCACGAACCAATTAAGCAAACTAATTGTCTCTTGCAAACTCCCATCCCCTTTCGCTCCTCTTTTATTCCCTATGGGAGGGGCCATTCATCGTCCACCTGTGGCCTTACTCCCAAGTCGACCCTTGTTCCTTAGCTGTTCCCTTTGTCTGGCAGCTGCGCATGCACACACTGGAACAGGCTCCAGCTCTTCGTCTGCCTCACTGATGTCTGACTCCAAAGGCAGCTGATAACTGTCACACTGCCTTGGCCCCATCTCTGCCTCCGACACAGAGCACTTGTCAGAGCCTTCAGGACTGGCCCATGTTCCTCCCCAACCTCCTCACTGTCCAAATCTGCTGCCAGCTCTGCTGGCCGCTGGTGGACCACAACAGATTATGTCTTCATTTATTTATTAAATTTCTAAACCTGAGTGACTGGGAGGTTTAAAGCCATAGAATAATTCAGTCTTCGGAGTAATTTTGAAATAACTCTCATCTCTTTGTAGTAGCATCTACTTAATTGACTTAAGTGTTGTATTGTTTTGATTTGGTTTGTTATAATGCTGTTTGTGCATTAGTAAGTGTGATGATTTTCAGTATATGATATGGCTTCCTGTGGCCATCAGCACACTTTTTGTGGCCTTCAGATACTCTCCATAAAGCTTTATGAGGCAAAATGTGAGATGTAAGTCACCCACTGGATCTCTTAAAATCTCCACATTGACTTTCCCATACACCAAAAAGAAAAATGCAAGTATACTTAAAAAGTTCTTTTGAGCTCCAATCCCACTTCTGGTGAACTCCTCTGAAACCTTTTTTTAAATTTATAGATTGGTTTGATTGATTATGTGCCATCAAGTCATTATCAGCTCTTAGCAACCACAGAGATAGATTTTCTCGATGACAATCAATGGAAGAATCTATAATTCCAAAACAAGATTCTCAGCATAAGTATGTCTTGTAGCAAAGATGAAAAAGCCTCAGAAAATTAAAAGTGGTACTGCTCATTTTTTGAAATAATAATCCTTAATAGTATACAAACTTCAAATGGGCAAAAGTTGGGCATTCCTTCTTTAGACTGTGCTACTGCTTGTAAACAAAGATTTATTTCCCCCCAAAAGCCCCTTCCCTCAAAAACACTACATCTTTGGACCTTCTCCCTTCCTCCAGAATTTAGGACTCTTAAGTGTTGTTGGAATGGTAGCTGATCCTGAGTTCTTAAAATTCTAAATGAATGAGTTTGCCTCATGCACCAGAATTTTTGCAGTCTCAATTTTACTGCAGATTTAGCAGCAAAATGCTGCAAATAATGAAGGGAGTTCTTTTTTCAGAACTTGTCTTAAAAAAAAACTGCACAAGTAAGGTTTATTTTAAAAGTGAAGATAATATGGAAATTGTTTAAATTTGTAACTTCTCCATTTGTATTCTCCTGATTTGGATTGGGCCTTCATGTACTGAAACTGCATGATATATAATTTACATATTATGTACTTTGATCATTAGTTTTGTACAAAGAATAATTTCAGAACAACATAGGTAGTCCTTGACTTATGACCACAATTGAGCCCAAAATTTCTGTTGATAAGTGAGACATTTGTTAAGTTAATTTTGTCCCATATTACGATGTTTCTTTCCATAGTTGTTAATTGAATCACTTCAGTTGATAAGTTAGTAACCTGGTTGTTAAGTGAATCTGGCTTTCCCTTTGACTTTGCTTGTCAGAAGGTTGCAAAAGATGATCACATGACCCTGGGACATAGCAACAGTCATAAATATGAACCAGGTGCCAAGCATCTGAATTTTGATCACATGATCATGGGAATGCTGCAAAGGTAACTTTGAAAAAAGGCCATGTCAAAATTTTCAGTGCTGTTGTAAGCACTGAAACAGTCACTAAACAACTGTTGTAAGTTGAGGACTACCTGCATCTATTTACAGTATCTGAAGGATTCACATATAATAGTAACCAAACCTTTTTAAAACCATTTTCTTGGTTAGGGTATGATCGCCAGGTTCAGACATTATCAAGCCATAAATTGTAGCCTAGATGCACAGTTGCTGGATCACACTAATTTATTAGAAGCCAATCTTGTATAGTTTAGGGCCATGTTTTGTTTATTTATTTGATTTTTGAGGATTGAAGGGTATGTAAGTTTATCCAATATGGTATAGGTAAATACAAATGGCAACTGAATGGCAGTAAAAAAAAAATACAAAAAACTGACAATCGTTGCTGCTATCTAGTGATAATCTAGATCCTTGCATGCCGTATATTATAGTTGAAAGGGAATGGGAAAGGAATTACTGGGTTTAAAGGATAAAATGGATCCATGATTATAAAAGCATCTCGTTGTCTTCTTTTATATCAAAATAATGGGGAATATATTTAATTAGTCATAACAAACTAATATACCATCCCAATCTCGATCCTGGATAATGAAGCATACTGCTAAAGTTGATCTATTCATTTTGTCATAAAATAGATAAGGGGTGCACCAAGAAATTAAAGGAATTGTAAAGTTAATGGCAGTATATGAGGTGCCGGTTGCAAAAGCAAAAGCAAACAGTAAATGTTTTTGAATGACGTGTGAACTCACACAATGCCTGCATATTAGTTAATCATAAGAATATGCAGCAGACTTCCCACTGTTATTTATGTATTTGGAGTAGATAAATGGTCAGTAGTCTCCTCTCTCAAACAGGAAGATTTGAAATAATGGAAGGGAGACTTAATTAAATTAATCTTTTCATTTTGGTAGACAGCTTCATGTGCCAAGTGGTTCTCTCCCATCCTGCATCGTCACTATGAAGAAAAGGGAGAAGCAGTTATAAAGGACACTAAGGTTATTGGTTGGTGTTTGTGGGATAGTCCCCATTTGACTCTTTGTCTGAGATAATACTGAACTTAGAATGTAAAATCAGGAATATAGCAATCAATAGGAAAGTTTGTTGTGTTTTTGGATTACACAGCATAAACCTTTCAATTATTTGTCGCTGTTATGTTCTGAGTTCTTTATTAAATTAAAGAATGTTCTCTGTCCTTCTAATAGGACTGCTTTTGTTCCAAAACTGGAGATTGTTAGAACTGTACAGGTAAAAAACAAAATAGTTGGCAATCAACTTGCACTCTTCATAGTCCTCCTGTTAAATTATCTGTCTGTTGGAGATTTAAGGATGACATGACTTATTGGCAAAAGGTAGCTTCCCAATAAGTTTTTTTTCTGGCGTGCCCCTGAGTAATTGGAACAGCAGCAGTTCTAGTTACCAATAGAGGTTTATAAGAAGAAGAATGATTAGGAAATCAATGTGTGCTGGGAAAAAAGATACAATTGGATGCTAAGAATGCATCTTCTGGAAGTGTTTGTTTCTTTAGCAAAGGAGGAGAGGATTTCATTAGAGGTCAAAAGAAATGATGGTTGAGACTTATGGTCAGGGGAATTCAGTGCAGCTTTGAAAGAAATGTTTTCCATTCTGTCATTCAATATGGACAATTTAACCACTGTCTCATTAACAGTTATAAGAACTCTTTATTCCAAGGTGATTACTGATTTCCAGATTACTGTTTTTAAGCAGTTAGTGCTATTTTTGCATCATTAATTGAACAATGTAAAAATCCAAGTTCCAGAACACTGATAATGGCATCATAAATCTTATGTCAAAATATGTCAAAATGTCAAAATATTAGGGAAATTGAGATTATGGCATTTTGATTTTATAGCACTAGTTGCTCACTTTCCTTTGATACTATTGTCAGTTAACATCAGAAATATGCTTTTCTTGCTCTCTATGTATGAACTGATTTAACACCACCTAAAGTGTTTGAATAATACGTTTTTGCTCACTCATATAATATTGATGGCACATAAGAATAGCTTTCTATATGCCATTTCATTCCTTAGCATAAGAGCTTGTAAAAATGTTACTTATTAAAGCAGGACATAAATAGTAGGGGCAGTAGCTGGCGATGTTTAAAATGCAATTTTATATTTAATTTGTTTAACTTGATTAACTATGGTAATACATGCGTGGATAGACAATATTATGGCTTGGATCTTACCTGTCTGAAAACTGCAACTTTGGTGTCATGCAACTTTCTCAGAAGAAGAAGAAAATGCCATTTAATTATACCTAAAGTTCTTAACCTTTTGTGTCATGGACCACCTCTCAGAAAAATCACACACACACACACACACACACACACACACACACACACACACACACACACACACACACACACACACCTTTTAAATACATTTTTGGCTTTATAGCACTATAAATATAGTTAATATTTAAATATATATTTAAATATATAAATTTTAGATAAAGAGATTTATTGACATTTACAGTCATGGAATCTAGAGGTTATCAACTACTTTTTTGCTTTCACATATTATTGAACAAAGAGCTAAATTTCAGTTAGAAGCTAATAAAAAATAAAGTTTTGACTTTTTTTCTCAAGTTCATGGACCTCCAGGAAGAATAACACACATATAAATGTGTGCTCAGTATTTTGTGCAAAATGTCAAAATGTGAATTCCTGTGCATTTCTTTTAATATGCACCTATAACTGAATACAAATAGAAGTAGGGATCTACTGTTTCAGCCATATTGTAGCAACATCTACCATTTCGCATACACATCATTTTTTTGCTTCTTCGTTGTGGACTATTTTTATCAACTGTTGCTGGCAGATTAAAATTGACTGCTGCTTTGTCTCACTGGAGCAGTTATGTTAGTTAATTAGTCTAATTAGTTAGTTAGTCCTCTACTTTATCCCCCAATCTCTAGTTTAGTGACCACAATTGGAACCAGCAACTGGGAACTTGGACCAGCAAGTCATTAACCAAAGCAGTCGCTAAGTTAAAAAACATATGGCCATGATTGTCCTTACAGTTTGATACAGGACAACCTCTCCAATCTTGATTATGCAGCTTAATCTACATCATGGGGTTGTTTTGAAGAGAGAGAGAGAGAGAGAGAGGGAGGGAGGGAGGGAGGGAGAGGCTGCAAAGATTGTAAATGAAGGTATTGGTTGCAAAATTACTTTTTCATCACAGTCATAACTGCGAAAGTGTCTGAGGGGGTCACTAAAAGAGGACTACCTATACTTAAATTATAAAAAATTGAGAATCATATCATTATGCTTTAAATAGCAGACAAAATATGCTCATTAAAAATGCATAAAACTGAAAAAGTTTCTGTGTAGCAGTCCTATTTTATTTACTGAGGATGAACAAACTTCTTCAAATTATAGTAGCAATGCCACTTCTGAGTAAAACCTTGCTCCTGAAAGTGAGTTTACTTCTTTCTTATCTTCTGGCTTTCCATCCCTTGTATTTGCTTCAAACTGGACTGGTGATTTGCTGTCTCTTTTATAACCCTGAATAATATGTCATGAAAGCCTATAGTCGGTGTAATTGCTCTTTCAGTACAGCATAAGTGTAGTTATTTTATGGAGATTTTTGTTGTTGGCTATTGTAAGAAAAGGATTAGAGTTAGAAGATTCTTCAGTTTTAAAAATCTTACATGTGTCTTAGATGGTATTTTAGGAGTTGAAAAAATCAGGAAGAAAAATTTTCTGTTGAAATACTGCTAAACCCCATTTTATATAGCAGTTCAGCCTCAGTCATGTTTACATTTAGATTGGATGTTTTATCACCTGGAGCAGGGGTGGGTTCCTCCCAGTTCAGACTGGATCGCCTGAACCAGTAGCGACACGCTGGTGACGTCACAGATCCGGTTCGGTCGGTGCCGGTCCGTGGGCACCGCCATCTTTTTTGTGAATTTTTTGCGAATTTTTTTTACTGTTTGGAAGGTTTTTCCTGTTCTGCTGTTTGAAAAAGGGCCCTCCCGCTCACCCTTGGGTTTATACTGACCTTTATTCCTTCGCCTGAAGCACAGCTGATCAGCTCCTCAGCTGTGTTTCGGGCTGATTGCAGCTACTGAGCATGTGCGGAAGCAAAATTGTGTGAGGGAACGCACACGCACGATCGGAGCGAGCACGTGTGCGCAAAATGTCGCAATGCGAACCGGTGGGGAAGGTAAGTGGAACCCACCCCTGACCTGGAGAATTTAAATATATAGTTTATTTTAAAAGATGCTTCGATTTTTGCTAAGATTCCCAGACAATGCTTCGGTTTCTTGTGCAGTGGTTGGGTGAGAGTTTTTGTAGAGATGGAGGTCATTTGGAGGTTATGTGCAGCAAACTGCCTACCTCAGAAGGGCCTCAAGTACCTACATGATCTCACTCAGTTCCCATGATTTCACCCCGTTCATATTGCCTGGATGAAGAAGGACACTACCCCTGGCTGGTACATGATCTCATCTAGGTTGTATTAACAGGATGTAGGATGTTCTTAAGGATTGGCAAGGAGAATTCACCAATGAAAATGCTGTTGCTCTTTGTTACCTTTTGCTGCTTGTAAAACTGTATATAAGCAATAAACACTGCGAAGGCAGTCAGACATCTTGGCATCTTGCAATGACTGGTCTCTAACTCCATCAGTTTTTACAATAAGGCAAACTATGCTTTAAAAAAATACCTTTATAGGCAAGCCAATTAAGTAGATGGAAATTTTTGACTTGGGTGTAAAGACTAATGAATGGAAGAAGAAATATTAGTGCTTTTCCATAAACTCTTAGTCAAACTTGAAATTTCTTGCAGTAAGATATAATGGTGCATTGCGGATATATAAATGTTATTATTCTTAGCTTTAGTTCTATAATGGGTGGGAAGCTGTATTATATAATTCATTTATAAAAATATGTTCCCATTGAAATGGCCAAGAGGTATTAATTTCATTAAATTATAAGGACAGATGTTGTTCTACTGGGTTTGAGGGACATTTACATTCAGTTCCAATTAGTTCTTTATGTAACATCAAAACACAAGAAGCCTTGGGTAAATCAGATTCTCTGCTTCAGTTCTTGCATTTATTAAATAGTCCTATTCTCCTAGTTTTTGTTTCTGTGTGTGTGTGTGTGTGTGCGTGTGTGTGTGTGTGTGTGTAATGGAACAACTTTTATTCAGCAAATAATTTCATGTGTTAATATTTAATGGGAAAAGTAATATATGTCTAACCAAAGAAAACAAATGTCAGTAAAGGTTTTGTAGGTATCTCATGGATTTAGTCAAGTTGAACTCGTTTAATGAAGATATTAGATTGGGGCACAAACAATCCTGAGCTTCTGTATCAGTTTTGTGGACAGAGAAATTTGCTGGACAATTTCTCCAGGGAATAAAGACATTATCTAACAATTGCTCAAAAGCAAGTCCCTTCCCTTAACAGTGACAGTAGCATCAGTACTCATGCCTTAGAGGGGGATTATCTTTATGATGTTTTCCCTTTAGATTTAATCCAAATGTGGTAAACTAGGGAGAATGCAGTGATCTATCTATCTATCTATCTATCTATCTATCTATCTATCTATCTATCTATCTATCTATCTATCTATCTATCTATCATCTATCAGAATGAATATCTGCAGGGTTAGTAAGAAAGGGCAGGACTTCAATCAAATTGCAGCTGCCAATAAATTAATACTCAAATTAGATGAAATCATTTCACTTACATTTTAGAATAGAGCTATTGTAATATTCTTTTTAAAATCCCCACATCTGTTACTGACATGAAACCACCGGCCAGTTGATTTTTGGGTCTCTGCCGCACATGTGCAGGAGATGCGCGTGCATGCGTGGGGGCGGGAGGGCCACGCGGGGCTGTGTGCGCATGCATGGGGGCCACGCGTGCATGCGCGGGGAGGGATCGCATGGGGGTCACGCGCATGCACAGGGCCGTGGTGAACACGGGGGTTCACATGCACATGCGTAGGGGGGCAGGGGGAGCATGGAGGGGTTGTGCATGCATGCACGGGGGGTGGGGCATGGGGGGGTCACGCACACATTGCATTATGGGTGTGGGCACGCATGCACGCTGTCACGCGCACACGCACACGCTTTTGGCACACGACAAAAAGGTTAGCCATCACTGGCCTAAGTTGTTAGTTTCTTGATCAGGGTATTTTTTATCTGGTGTATAAAAAAACCCACTTTCTTCTAGCACTGAAGATGTTAGCTAGTCAGGTAACAAAACATCTGCAAGCAAACAATCAAGCTCAGAGAGCTTCAAAAGTCCACAGTCGAACCCTGAGCTACACATATTCACTTCTATTGGTGTCTTGTAATGATAATTCATAAGTTGATGAGTTGAACAAACAGACTATTTATGTTTAACTTGAGGATGACTGAGATGACCAACTTTATATTTATTTATATATATATATATACACATACATACATACATACACACACACACATATATACATACATACATACATACAGTTTGTACTTACATGGAGATACAGATTGAGGTGTCACCATTATGTGACACTAACTCCTGTTTTTGTTTTTGTTTTCTTTTTCTATTATCTTGGGGTGGTAGTAGGGATTTTAAAACCACATCTGAGTATGTTGTAACTGAGAAAGTTAAGCTATTAGCGATCACCGAGTAGTGACTAAGAGGGCAAGTTTCAGTGTTTGTTCAGAAGCATCTCTCTGCTGCCCTAAATAATTTTTTAGGCTTCCCTCTGAGCCTGAGAAAAGATCTTGCTGATTTAAGAATTATAGTCACTAAAATAAATGATGGACTCCTTAATGGACAGTAAAATCAGGCTTCTTTAATGAACAGTATACAGGGACATGATGACTCAGTAATTAAAGATGTTGAGTTTGTCAGCTGAAAAGCCCAGGTTTGAGACCTGAGTGGCGCACGGCGGGGTGAGCTCCAGTTACTTGCCCCAATTCCTGCCCACCTAGCAGTTTGAAAGCATAAAAATGCAAGTAGATAAATAGGTACCACTTTGGTAGTAAGGTAACAGCGTTCCTTGAGCCTCGGCATATAGTCATGCTGGCCACATGACCACGGAAATGTCTTTAGACAATTTTCTTAACTAAGAAATTGAGATGAGCATCGACCCTAGAGTCAGATACAACTGGACAAGGGAACCTTTATATTTACCAGTAAAGGGCTGCTGCTTGTGCAAGATCAAAACTATATCTTCTGAATAATTTTTGAAGTGTGAAGACCCCTAGCATATGTTTGTTTGGAAAGGGGATTTCACTCCTCTGAAAGGAGTTTTGAATCTAGCAATGCCAATAGTTATCCAAACCTTGGATAGGTAGGGTGAGTTTAATTCGCTCCAAACACCATGAATACAGCAGAATATCCACATTATATAAAAGCACTACTAACAAGCTACAGTGTTCTGCTTCAGAGCACGGAACAATGAAATATTTATTTTCACAGCACAAAGTTTAAATGGTGAAACTTGCTACCAGAAGATTAGTAGATGGCTGCCAATTTGAATAACTTTGAAAAATCAGAAAATTTCAGAGGTGGGTTTCTGTCAAGATGGATAATAAATGACTTCTGGAGTCATAAAAATATCATTCTCAGCACTAGCATCTGGGGCACATGAAAGTATTTTCAGTTATATAACTTTGTGAACGTATGGTAAGCTTGTGCATGACCATCGGTTGCCTAAAGAGCACAATATAAAGAAAGAAAGGAATGCTCTCAAGTTAAGTCAATTCCTGGTCCTGGACCAATCCAGCTTTCTTGACAGCCTTATTTATTTATTTATTTTTATTCTTCTATTTTATTATAGAATTTTATTTATTTATGTATTATAGAAATAGTTTGATATTGTCTTTTTTTTCAGGATGCATTTTTAACTTTCCAGTTTAGTCTACATCCCTGCACTGGCTTTGTTTAGCTTTTGAGATAATCCATGGTTGGTTACCACTTGCTGAATCAAAAGTAAAAAAAGCAGCTTTTAATTGCTTAGTTAGTCAATTTACACATACACTTTACACATGCCCTTAAAACATAGCAACACTTAATCACCACTGTTAACAAAATACCATAGTTGTAATTAGAATGAGTCAAGATGTTTAGAAAGAGTATATACTCAACACTGTATGAGGATTACAGTTGCAGGAATTGGATATGTCTAGTTTAATGAAAAAAAGGACTAGGGGTGACA
The DNA here is from genome assembly GCA_003457575.1 of Thermophis baileyi. Classification (NCBI taxonomy): domain Eukaryota; kingdom Metazoa; phylum Chordata; class Lepidosauria; order Squamata; family Dipsadidae; genus Thermophis; species Thermophis baileyi. The sequence goes on along the minus strand of QLTV01004237.1, from coordinate 268,268 downwards.
TCATAGCAGTGTTCCCACAAAGAAGAGGGAATCAAGCTATTCTCCAAATCACCTGAAGTTGTACAAGAAGCAACGGATGGAAACTAATCAAGGAGAGAAGCAACCTAGAACTAAGGAGAAATTTCCTGACAGAACAATTAATCGGTGGAAGGGGTTACTTTCAAAAGTTGTGGGAGCTCCAACACTGGATGTTTTTAAGAAGAGATTGGACAACCATTTGTCTGAAATGGTATAGGATTTCCTGCCTGACCAGGGATTAGACTAGTAGATCTCCAAGATTCCTTCCAACTCTTGTTATTCTGTTATGGATTAGAAACTTATGTTTCAAATTTAGTTGACTTAGTAACATTGAGTATAAAGGAGAATATTTCAGGGTAGCAAAAGAGATTGCATATGGGTATGGAGAGAAACAAACTGGTGAGTACAAGCTAGAAACTGAAAACACTTTATGCCTTCTATCCATTGTACTGTATATCCAGAAAGAGGAGGAAGGGAAATTTGACTTTCCTTTTTTTTAACTTTTTTGTTTGATAAAGTCTAATTCATTCAGATTCAGAATTGACTTACTCTTGTGCATCCCAATTTATTTTTCTGACAGGTTAATTTTGTTGCTGTAATTGGACATCCTGCATGGAGGGTTTTTTTTTGGCTATGAGACCTTCATTTCTTTAGTCAGCTGTCAAGTGATTTTGTTGAAGTCTAGATTTTTCCTAATTTTAAGAGTGTTTGAAAGGAGAACACTGAACTGTCTCCAGACTAGGTATATTAAAATCTGAAATCTTAAGGATATATCAATACAAACGATCAAAGAATTATAGAGATAGAGGAAACACTTTGGGCCAGTAAATCCAACTCCCTGCTTCAGGCAGGAATGTGAATTAAAACATTCATGGAAGATGGTTGCTTAGCACTTGCTGGATCACATAATTTGAAGGAGAAGCCATTCCCTTTATGGATGACTGGTGCTTCTGCTTTTATTTTCTCCTGTAACATTAAACCAGATTTTTCTTTCCTGTAAGATAACACCATTATTTTATACCAAACCATGACTGGTGACACAATGGTTAGAATGAAGTATTGCAGGCTAGTTCTGCCCACAGACTGGAATTTGATCCTGATGTGGCTCGAGGTTAACTCAGCTTCCATCTTTCCAAGGTCAGTCAAATGAGGATCCAGATTGTTGGGGGCAATATGCTGACATTGTAAATGGCTTAGAGAGTGCTGTAAAGTACTATGGAGCAGTATATAAGTCTAAGTGCTATTGCTATTGCTATTTTGGGATGAGGGAGAAAACCCTCTCTGTGGCCTTCTCTGTGATGTCATTCAGGTACTAGAATTATGCTATTATATCATTCTCAGTCTTCTCTTTTCAGAGACAAACATACAAAGTAATTTCCACTCCTCTGATTATCCATGTGTCCTTTTTCTAAACTGCAGGTACTTAAAAATGTGGTGCCTAGAACTGGACACAATACTTGAATTGGTGTTTGATCAATACAAAATAAATGGAACAGTTATTTTCCATTGCAGTTGGGCAGGTATAATAAATTTGAATAAATAAATTTCTTCTCTCAATGTCTTGTAAAATAGCAATAGCACTTAGACTTATATACCGCTTTACAGTGCTTTACAGCACTCTCTAAGCGGTTCACAGAGTCAGCATATTGCCCCCAACAATCTGGGTTCTCATTTTACCCACCTCAGAAGGATGGAAGGCTGAGTCAACCTTGAGCCGGTGAGATTTGAACCGCTGAACTGCTGAACAGTCAGCTGAAGTAGCCTGCAGTACTGCACTCTAACCACTGCGCCACCTCGGCCTTGGGGAAAATGGCTTTTCCCTCAGTATGTTCAGTTTGTAATCAATTATTCCAATAATTGTAATCAATTATTTTTTTCCTAAATGTATGGTTGGTATAATAATGTAATAACTATATCATCCTAGATCTGTATATTTTATTTCTGTTTCCTATCTAAAGAGCTTTGTATATCTCACTATGAACTTTGCTACTTTCAAAACCGATTTCACCCATTTCACTAGTTATATTTCTTTATTTGAGAATAAGGAAGCCCTCAACTTTCGACCACAATTGACTGAAAATTTCTGTTGCAATTTGATAAGCATTCAATACTTCATCAACTCATTAATGTTAAAACAGGGACCGGAACGGAACTTTATAATACCTTGTTCAGTATCTTCCTCAGTTTAACGAAGAACCAACCACTGATGAGTACTCTTGAAATACAATTTTTGAACCAATTGTATATCTACTAAACTGTCACACCATCCAGTCCCAGCTTACTAATTGGCAATGAAAGTGTCATGGCATTCGTGTCAGCTGTTTGCTAAGAGAAAGATGGCATGTTAAGGAAATTATCCAATCAAAACGTGAGATAAGGTTAGTTTAGCAAGACCTACTTTTGATAAATCTGTGCTGACATCTGGTAATTACTACATTGTGTTTAAAGCACTTAACAGATCGGTCGCTTTAGGATCTGCTCTAGAATCCTCCTAGATATTGATGTCAGGCTGTTGGGTCTTTAGTTCTCTATTCTATCTTGGAATGTCTTTTGACTAAACAATCCTATTTGGTGTAAAGGCTCAGAGTATAGGTAGTCCTTGACTTATGACCACAATTGGGACCGCAAAATTTGTTGTTAAGCAGTGCGGTTATTAAGTAATGTATGACTTGACAACATGTAATTTTACAAACCTTTTTGTCATGGCCGTTAAATGAATTACCATGGTTGTTTAGCAAGACATCACATGACCACAGCTTGCAACCTTTCCTGCCAACTTCCCCATTGACTTTGCTTGTCAGAAGACAGCTGGGAAGATTGTAAATGGCAATGATGTGTAGGATGCTGCAATTTCCATAAATGTGAGCCGTTGTCAAGCACTTGGATCATGACCAAGTGATGGGTTATAACTTACTTTTTTCCAACCCCTTCATAACTTTGAACAGTTGCTAAACAAATGGTCATAAGTCAGTTATCTGTACCTACTATATATTTTTTCTAACAAATTTTTCTAACAAAGAGTCCCTTGGGAGTTGGGCGGCATACAAATTTAATAAATAATAATAATAATAATATATATTAGCTAGTAAAAGGTAATCCAGATCCATTGGAATTATTTTATGCTAAATATATTTTATACGGTTTCTGGGATACAGTTGGTTATTCAGAATTCTGTATTTAGTTATTAACTTAATTCAGGAAATCTGCTTTCTAACACTTCTTAAATATGATTTTAAAAGTAGTTTCTGCTGGACACAACAGAGAACAGCTTCACATCCTGTATTTAGTATAGAAGCAAATAATCTGAACAGGTATGATTATATTCATTGTATTACAGCTCTGCAATTATGGTTTCTTAAAAAAGATCTTAATGGAAAGAAGCCTTGCTTAGCATTTTGGTACTGTCTTAAGATTTAACAGAGAAAAGTTTCTTCAGTTAAATTATTACAGGATTCAAATCAGCAGGCTGCTTTTTATAAATCAAAGCAGTAGTTATCTACAAATATTAGAGAGATATATATACACACGTTAAGAATGTCAACCTTCAGTGTTAGCTATACTGTAATAGCCAGTTTGCAAATGAGATTTTATTGATCTTCACAAAATGTATACAATCTTCAGTTTAAGAAATAAAGAGATATGATTTTGGCAACTGTAACACACATTTTTTGGAGGTTATGTAATACCATTTCTTTTAGAGGGCTGTAGGCTATGAAATGACCATTGCCTTCCTAATTGCATTGTGCTCTGCTAAATAATACATACACTGTTGGATTGTGGCACTTCAATTTGCTTCCTGTCTTTTAATTTATAAAGAATTTAAAATATAAGAGAAGAATAAACTCCACTCTGGTTAAGGTTCTATGGGTTTCTCAAAAGAATTTAAATGATATTTGGAGATATGTATTTTTCCCCCTCTATTTTTTTCTTCTGAGAGAATAGAAACCCAGCATTATAAGACAAAAATACACAAAAAATCATAAGCTTAGACCCCCAAATTTATGTTATCTTGCTACTATAAATGGCCAAGATGGAACATGCTATGGATGAGTTATATTTATATAGAAAACTGCTGAAAGCCATATGAATGCTCAGTTGAAAATGTAAGCTGAATTTCTGATGTGAGAAGAGCTTTGCATGTTATCATAATTATAAATCTCCAGGTAACATCTTCCATTTGTGAATTTTCTTGGCCCGAATATACTTATGTGAAATTTGAATTTCATCAGTATGTATTTTAAAAACTTTATTGTGATTCTTTATGTCACTGCAGCTAACGTTCAATTCAGTGGTGGGATTCAAATTTTTTTACTACCGGTTCTGTGGGCGTGACTTGTTGGGCATGGCGTGGCTTGGTGGGCATGTCAGGGGAAGGTTACTGCAAAATCCCCATTTCCTCCCGATCAGCTGGGACTCGGGAGGCAGAGAATAGATGGGGGCGGGGCCAGTCAGAGGTGGTATTTACCGGTTCTCTGAACTACTCAAAATTTCCACTACTGGTTCTCCGAACTACTCAAAATTTCTGCTACTGGTTCTCCAGAACTGGTCAGAACTAGGGGTGGGTTCCGCCCGGTTCGGACCAGATCGCCCGAACTGGTAGCGACCCACTGGTGACGTCACTAAAGTGGATCAGCCAGTGCCGGTCCTTGGGCGCCGCCATCTTTTTTTGCAATTTTTTTTACTATTTGGAAGGTTTTTCCTTTTCTGCTGCTTGAAAAGGGGCCCCCCCGCCCGCCCCCGGATTTCTACTGACCTTTATTCCTTCGCCCGATCAGCTCCTCAGCTGTGTTTCGGGCAGCTACTGAGCATGTGTGGAAGCAAAATTGTGTGAGGGAACACGTGCGTGTGCGCGAGTGGAGCGTGCGCGTGCGCGCAAAACATCGCAATGCGAACCGGTGGGGAAGGTAAGTGGAACCCACCCCTGGTCAGAACCTGCTGAAACCCACCTCTGGTTCAATTGGTTCAGCACTGAAATGATTCAGCTGTACAGATTATCTTCCTTGACTTCTTTGTGAGTTTGTCTTTTCTTTTATGCCTCTTTTTATTCTGTAAAAATTGAATATATTTAAATTTTGAAAGCAAGTCTATTTCTCCTTATTTCCTCACATTTGTCTTGTAATCTCAGGAGTGATGTATGTCACCTGGTTAGAACAGTTAAGGAGTTAGCTAAAGTTCCTTAAAATTAACTCTGAATTCTGGCTAGTATGTTTCTGTAGAACTAATGGTGACATAATTGCTAGCTCTTCATAGATTGCTAACTAAAATTCTGTAGTTCGTATGTTATCGCAATTTCTATATTTATCAATCAGGCAGTCAAATCTTCATTATGGGTTATAGACCACCATATTATAACATGTTTAAAATTCATTGTTTTTATAATACATAACTCATTATTCTCTACTATTTCCTTTTAAAAAGGATGATTCATATTCCTATTTTTGATGTAGGAATAAGACTTCTGTAAGAGATTTTGTGAAATTTAATTAATGTATTTACAATTAACTGAGATTTGCATCTCCCATATTTATGTTGCTGTTGTTGAGTGGGGGAAAATGCAATCCAGTTATATCACAGTGATTATACTGTTTGTTAACATTATTGCTGTTATCTTCAGCACTAAAGTTTTAAGGAAATTTGGAGCCAGCTTCATACTGTTATTACTAATTTAAAATATCACCTTCAGCAAAAAGGAATAGGCATCAAGGCATAATTTTTTTCACAGATTTCTTTTTTCTAAATTAAAATGTAAATGTTTACACTCACAGAAAATTAGAAATAACATATAGTTATAATTTCTATTCCTGCAATGAATTGAATGTTACACAGCACAGTGAACATATCATAATAACAGATGAATGCAGTATTACTTGTTTTTCCATGTGAAAATTAGGCAAATAAAACATAGCTACTGATGAAAAAAGGAGAATAAAGTCTACTAAAAATATTTATGAAGTTATGTGTAGCATCTCTCTCTCTCTCTCTATCTCTCTTTCTCTATCTCTCTCGCTTGC
>QLTV01004237.1:217389-255058 GCA_003457575.1 Thermophis baileyi | reverse complement strand
CTCGCTTTTCCGGCTGGCCTGGTGCCAATAATGGACTGATTGGCTCATGCATGGTTGTGTGAGTGTTTTATTTTAAATATAGATGTTTTTTTTAATTGCTTTTATATGTTTTATTTTTTATGATGTAAGCCGCCCAGAGTCCTTCGGGAGTTGGGCGGCATATAAATTTTATAAAATAAATAAATAAATAAATAAAAGAGTGAACGAGCTCTGCATACCTCTTCCTGCATCTTCCCAGGTTTTTTTTCATGTTTTCTGTTGTGGCAACTAAAAATTGGTTTTGGTTCAGAGAACTCCAGCTGTTGACCTTTAATGTATGAGATAACTGAGCATTAAGCGTTAATTAAATCTGCCCCAGGTTATAAGCCTGCATTATGGTAACAACCTATGATTTAATAATCTCAGCTTTTCCTCCTCCCCCCTTTTTGCAGAGGTGGCTACTTTATGCAGAGGTTAGGATGATTTATATTTTTCTAATGCAAACTCAGTACCTCAACAACCAAAGGAGATGAAATTGTCTCATATGTTTAACTAACATCTTGGGGGGGGGGGAAATAGTAAAACTTGAAAAAGAGAATGAATCTGATTACCTGGTGGATAAATATGCAATACTTGAATGAGCAGTAAAAACCAAACTAGCTGTGGTTTTTGTTAAATTGAGAAAGGATGTCAGAAAACTCAATGATATTAAAACCAAAATCTGATTTTTGTCCCTTTAGAACCTGTCTGTGCCAAATGTGACTCACCAATCAGTGGTGAGTTGCTACCGGTTCGCCCCGGATCGGACGAACCGGTAGCGGTGGCGGCGGGAGGCTCCGCCCACCCGCCCGGACATCTCTGCGCAGAAGCTTCTGTGCATGCGCAGAAGCGCCCCGCCCACGCGCACACTCCCAATAGCAAACCGGTAGCGATGGTAATTGAAACCCACTATGTCACCAATACATGCCTACTGAGACCTGAACCCCCGTATCAGCTTTGTCATCTCAGACAAATTGCAAATCCAAACACTTGGTTGGACCCCTGGTGCATTGCCTTAAGTATAGTGTGGTAGCTTGCTTTAGGAAAAAATAATCTGTTCCACCTCCAGGATTTATAATAAATTTACCAAGCTGCCTTACCAAGCTTGTATTAAATGAGATCATCCTGGCTCATTATCAAATTAAGTACAAATGTGCTGTCTTCAGTTTTAATTTAGCAAAATGTGTGGACCGAAACAAGAGCCACTTTGGTGTATTAATTAAAGCATTAGACTAGAAAGTAGGAGACTAATTCCAGTCCTTCCTTAGGAACAAAGGCAGCTGGGTAACTTTGGTCTTGTCACTCTCTAAACCCTAGGGAAATGGCAGTGGCAAACCACTTTTGAAAAAGTTACAAAGAAAACAGCAGGGACCTGCCTAGGAACTTGCCAGATATCAAGGGTGACTTGAAGATGTGAAAAATAAAAATAAAAATGACTTTAATCATGCAGTTCATTCTGAAGTCCCAGACACCAGCTATTTCTGTCACGTATTAAAAGGTATTTACAACAAATTCTGGACACCTATATTGGACTTGCTCTAGGTCAGGGGTCTCCAACCTTGGCAACTTTAAGCCTGGCGGACTTCAACTCCCAGAATTCCCCAGCCAGCTGTGGCTGGGGAATTCTGGGAGTTGAAGTCCGCCAGGCTTAAAGTTGCCAAGGTTGGAGACCCCTGCTCTAAGTAAACTGTTGCGCTTCCAGTGAAATAGAAACTCTCCCCATTTCAGTGTACAATTTAATTGTAATGCATATTCATGTAAATGTACCATATTTTTCAATGATAATCCTGCAAACTAAAATGGAATAGAAGAGAAATACATAATTAACTTCTCATTTTAATAAGGGAGCACACCTGTACTTCATCAGTGAAAATTATTTTTTTTCTGACTGTTCAGGTAAAACATCTATAATAAGATTTAAAATAAAAAGAATCTTCAGATGAGACTGACTTGAACAGTTCAAAACAGCTCTTTAACATGTCAGGCAACTATGCAAATAAGAATTTAATTTCATCACATAATACTGTCTGTGCATTAGGTTTTCCAAATAAATGCAATTAATGTAGAAGAAATTATGTTTACTGCTTATATTTTATGCATTAAGAATTTAAGGTGTTTTATCCTTTAAAATGTTTGCATCATGAACACATTAATGCAAAACACAGTTTTAATTATTTAAAGTGTGTAAACTGCTGGTGTCATGCAGGGTGACTTCATTGAAACAGCATTATCTGAACAAAGCTTTGCAAATATGAGTAAACAGATGATAAATATCAAGATGCTCATTATAGTTTATGTAGCTATTCCCTTGCTACTCTCCTAGTTCTTATTTAATCTGAACAACATTCAGGACTTTAGTTTAATTAGTGCTACCCACTACTTTTTGGGCTGGAAGAAAACTGTATCCACACAAACTTTGCTACCCACTCTACCTATCTCTATCCTGTCATGGCGGCAATGTTGGGAAATTATAGAAGCATTAATGTGGAAATTAGGAACAGGGATAGCAAATTATTCCGGCTTTATTTCCATCCCATCAAATTTGTTCAACTGACAGGACAACATCCATCATAATGTCAAGCTGGAAGAGGAAACAGTTTTGACAGAAGTCTTGTCAGTTGTGGTCATGTGTCAAAATGTGCTGTGATTTTGCACATGTGTTTTGCACAGATATATTCAAGGAGAAATTGGTTGTCATTTCCCACAACCCTTGGTCCTACAATGTTCAGACTGACCCAGGATTTCAAGCTTGAGACTGGCTTGGAGATCAGTCAGGTGCAAGGAAGGAGTCCATTTTGAAAGAATCTGACTTTCCTACTGCCCAAAGCAGAATGGCCCCGGGAGGAGATGGGGGGCATTCATACTGGCCTAACATAGCCAATAAATTCATTCTCATTCTCTCTCTCTCTCTCTCTCTCTCTCTCTCTCTCTCTCACACACACACACACACACGCACACGCACCCCACACACACACAAAATAGGAGGAAGACTATGTTTGCCACTTTGAGTTATTTATAAAAAATAATAAAAGCAGGAAAACAAATAAATATGAGCACACTACTGATAGAATGGATGAAAACATACGTAATATTCTTTCACTGCAAACTGGTGAGATGAGAGGAAAACAAGTATAATTAAGGACAACTTAAGGCTGTTTCAGTTATGGAGTAGAATCAGATGATAAAAGGACTCATCAGAAAAAAGAAGCTGTTGAGCAGGTTTCTCTCATATTTAATTCTAAATGAGGAAAGGTTTATAGAGATAAATTAGATTACAATATTGGCCCCAATGTTCATTATCTTTTATGGATGACTGAAGATTTGAAAAAAAGCTTCTCAAGACAAATCAGATAGCAGTCCTTTTCATTCCTCTTTGTGCTTGTTTTAACATCCCTACATTTTTGTTTTCTATATCTCCACTTCTCTTACTATTCTGCTTACTTACCCTATAAACTCTTCAAAAAAGAAAACAGTAGGGCAAGCTCCATACCTTCACCATAATTCCTAGCCTGGGAAAGAAGACTGTGGTAGCTGTAAAATCACTCTTTTACTGAATGGGTGGACAACTGCTAACACATGTGGACAAATCCAATCTGGGTTTATCAGATTAAATGAAGTCTTCATTTAACTAGGCCAGTCACTTTCAATATATGAACTGGGACTGCAGAAAGTTAAAGAAGATAACTGGGCTATGGACAACTTTAACTAAAAAACTTTTTCTAGTACTTTTTCCTCGTTAAATTAATATAACAACTGAATATTAGTCTGCCTTCTATCCCCAAATTGCTACTTATGATAAATTGCTAGCATTTCACCATTTTCCTGTGCTGTACTTCAAAGGCTGGATTGTAAGGTAGCTTCTCAAAGGAATTATTATAGATCATAAAGTGTTTCATATTATCTGGAGTACACATTTCTATCTCTGTACATAATTTCTGGTTTCCAGCAGCTTTAGCATATGTTATTTGAGCTCTTGCAAATATGTAAAGAAGTGAGTAAATATACACATGTATTTGATTTTACTTCTTGTGAAAAATCATTCTGTGAATATTTAGTTTTTTTCAAATTGTTATATTGCTTAACATATAATATCCTAACATATAATATCTAAAGTGCAATAATAATATCGATTAAAATGTACACAATATTTTACAAAAGTCTTGTCTGAGATTTTTTGAAGTTGTTTAAACTCAAGTTTCAGGTAATGTATCCACTCAGAAATCTTTCTGTGAGTCAACCACATTATACAAGATATTACTCTTTTATACAGGTCACTTGAATGAAGTCATAGTTGCAGTCTATTAGTTGGGTGTTATTTCATATGTTAAGCTAATAATTGAAAAAATTATTCCTGTTTGGGACAAGAAAGAGCAACAGGCTGACTCAATGCTAATTGTAGAACTTGTGTTTAACTCACTTATAAGACACGATATGGATAGTTTTCTGGTTGTATGTTAGAATAAAGGAAAACATTTTTTTAACACTTGGAGAAATTTAGTGTTAATGGTTATGGATCTTTTCTCTGTGCACCAACAACATGGATTAAAACTTCCATTCCATAAGAGAAATCTTTCCCTTCCTCACTGCCCATTGTCACCAAATAACAAGCTTTGGCAACTGTCACTTGCACAGGCATCCTCGGGATGTTTAATAATCTGGATTCACAAACTCACTCCTTTTTATTTATTTCTTCATTCCTGCTGAATTTTGTCAATGTAACTCGTAATTGAAAACCACTGTCAAGAAAGAAAAGAAGGATGTCTTTCCTTCATGCAAAGCTGTCACATCAACTGATGTTTTTGCTGGAACTGGATAAATTAAATCAAGACAGCTGTTTGCAAAAAAAAAAATCCAGTCTTCTAAGCATTACTGGATTCTGTGTGTTTCGTTGAACATTTGCATGGTATGATTGAGAAAGACATGGAAAGTTGTCATGAACTTTTGATAGAATTTTTTGCTCTCATTGAAATATGAAATTAATACATGCTCAACTAAATCATTTACCCTGATACACTCTGATTAAAATAATCAAAATTTATTTCATAGTAAGCTGCTTTATGAATCATAGTCTTGGCAAGCTGACATATATGTTAGTTGCTATTTGCAGATGGTAAAGTTTCCTATGTGATAGTTGCAGATATGGATTTTGATGCAAAGTCATCCTTGATTTATGATCACAGTTGAGACTGGAAGTTATATCATTAAGTGATGTGGTCATAGTGATTCATGCCTGATTGTACAATATTTTTTTGCTATGGTCATAAGTAAATCACTATAATTATTAAGCAAATCATGCAGATATTGAGCAAATCCAACTTACCCCATTGACTTTGCTTGTCAGAAGTCCCCTGGGAAGGTCATAATGTGATCCCAGGATATGCAGTCATGCTGATGGCCAGGTGCTCAAATTTTGATCATATGACGTTGGGAATACTGATGGCCGCAAGTGTGAGGACCTGTTATAAGTCACTTCTGTCACTGCTGCTTTAACTTCAAAGATTAAGTGAATGGTAGTAAGTCAAGGACTACCTGTTTTATGTCAACAAACATTATTTACCCATGCTGATAACCTGTCTCCAAAGGACTGCTAGGCTTTTGGATGAGTGGCTGAACTAATCTGTGAAGTTTCCGAAAGATGCCCTAATTAATTCATGAGCCATGAGCCAAGGTTCAAAAGAAATACAGTCATTTATTAGGAGCAACATTCCAGCAATTACTCCGGTGGAGTCAGATCTGACCTCACGTAATTTACGGGCCCCCATGAACCTGTCTCCCCCCTCCTCCCTCTTATAGCAACTTGAAAGCTTTGCAAGTTGACATAATCTGCTATAATATTTGAGAAGAAATAACTCACGTTAATCAAATTTGAAAATTTATCTTTAATTTTGATACTGTTAATCAGTGGCCCCCAAACCTTTTGGGCACCAGGGACTGGTTCCATGGAGAAAGGTTTTACCGCGGACTGGAGGGGATGTGGTTTTGCATGCTGCCTGCATCCCATGGATGGTGCTTCGCTTGTTTGCGTGGCCTGGTTGCTGTCATGCCGGTGGTTGGGGATCCCTGCTGTAAATAATTATCAAGCACATTTTTATAAACCTAAGTCCCTTTTAAATTTAGTGTTTTACCCTTAAAGGAACAAAATGAACTGCATTACATATGTTTCTACATAAAATGATTATATTTCAGAGTGGATAATATGCCGTGTATCTATAGCCCCTGAATTTCTTTTTTTTTAATTGCCAAAGGTGAAGAAATCATGCTACCTGTTAATAGCAAATATTGAAAAAGGGACAGGTAAGTTAAAGGTTGCATGTGGGGAGCAGAAATATATAGTTAAAACATGAACACCTTCTTTTAGACTTATGATTCCAACAAAAAACAAGCATTTTGTCCAACCTACCTAAACTGCTAGACACTTGGATGTTCTCCAGTTCACTGATCCTATATGTTAATCAGTTGCAAAATTTGTAAAATATATCCTCCTATCATTTCCAGAATTAATTCTCAGTTGTATTATGATTATGTTGTTCTTTGCATTGTGTCTGACTTTGTATACCACCTAAAGCTTCTGGAATGATACAATTTATAAATCCTATTAAATAAATATTTTTTTTAAAAAAAAATCCGTTTATTTTCCGGTCACCAATTGAGCATTACATTTAGATAGTAATATGCTAGTTATCTTTAATAGTAAATTGTAATGAAAAATATATATATTGTGATAGTAAATTCAAACAGATCTTTAGAATTGCCCCTTAATTATGTAACTTCTGCAAAGAAGAGACTGACACAAACTTTAGATAATATGACGTGTCAACCCAGTGTTAGTTTTGACTGGATTTTAAAATAGCCAGCCTAGATTTTTTTAAAAAAAGTTTGTGACCTTGATCTTAAAAACAATTGGAATGTTTTCTATATTATTGTAATGGTGCCTTTGTTAGAAAATCTTTTCATTCTGACTTTATAAATATTTCAGCTATTTTGGAGAATAGTATGGGAGAGCTTTATCCATGACCAGGTTTAATATTTGCTCTCCATGATTTTAAATTAAGGTACAATTACCTTCTAAGTAAGGTCTAATCCTTTGCAAAGATCTTTGTCCAATGAGTTTTTTTATGTCTTATGGTCAAGCATGACACCTGGACTTCATATCCCTAACCTCTAGAAGAGTTGTTTAGTTTTAAGTGATTGTGATTCCTCTTTAGAGGTTTAGTAGTTTAACCATAACATAAAGGTAAAGGTTCCCCCGCACATGCGTGCTAGTCGTTTCCGGCTCTAGGGGCAGTGCTCATCTCCATTTCTAAGCCAAAGAGCCAGCACTGTCCGAAGACGTCTCCGTGGTCGTGTGGCCAGCATGTCTAAACACCAAAGGCGCAAGGAATGCTGTTACCTTCCCACCAAAGTGGTCCCTATTTTTCTACTTTCTACTTGCATTTTTTACGTGCTTTCGAACTGCTAGGTTGGCAGAAGCTGGGGCAAGTAACAGGAGCTCACTCTGTTACGCAGCGCTAGGGATTCGAACTGCCGAACTGCCGACCTTTCTGATCGACAAGCTCAGCGTCTTAGCCACTGAGCTACCGCGTCTCCCATAAACTAACCATAACTTAACCATAACATAAATTAACCATAACATAGAGGATAAAAATTGTTGGATGCTGATTTAGGAGCACTTAATTCATTTTAACTATTAATTAAACATTTCATTTATATTGCTAACTTTTTCTGTTGTTGTTGTTATATTTTGATTGACGTGCTTTGGGTAATTAGTTTTTAACTATACCTTAATAAAAAAACCAAGTACGGTATGTTTAATGTTAGCAGCTGTTCCTATTTTTAGCACTTATTTTATGGCCTGGTTGTAATTGCAACTGCTGCAGAAGTCATAAAATTGAATGTGGTCACTTGACCTGCTTAACGACCACTGCAACTTAAGACTGTAATTCTGTGCTCAATTGTGGTCATAAGTCAAGGAATATACACATACACATTAGCTACATGGCTATATGTAGAAATACATGGAGATTCTTATTTTTTTAAAAAGAAAACTAGAAGGATCAGTTGTTGACAGAATAGATTTAAATACACACAAAACTGAAATGCAATATCGAGTATATCCTTGAACTAAATATGTTATATATATTTGGTACAAATAAATTATTTTAGAGTACATTAAGGTACTTAGAGTTTGCAGACATTGTTTTAATCAGCCATAATTTTTAAAAGAGGAGTAAAAATAAACCCAGACAATTATTGTCCAGGCAATTAGTAATCCAGTGGAGGAAACAAGCTATCCAATAGAAGCTTTGCTAAAGAAAAATCATTGTGGATTTTTCACATCCTGCCTAAACAATTTTGTGGAATTTTTTGAGAGTATCCGCAGCTCTTGGATTCAACAGTGATCCTATTGAAATTGTATCCCCAAAATTTTTTTTTCCACAGAATTCCTCATCAAGAACTTTTAAGTAAAGTATCCTCATGAGATAAGATTCTTTTCCCTGAAAAATCAGAAAGTAAAGAATAGGAATAAATGGTCAATTTTCTCAGTGGAAGAAAGTAAGACGTATTCTTCATTAATTTTTGTTGGGACCAATGCAATAGAACCTGCTCATAAATAATCTTGATTTAGGGCTAAGTAGTAAATTGTATATGTTTGTAACGGCACCAAGCTATGAAGGTACTAAAATCAAAATGAGTATGAAGAGATCCAAAATGTTTTATCAAATGACAAATAAGATTCATTCTAAATAACTGTTAGTTGATGCACTTTGAGACAAACCCCCAACTCTATATACTGTTTGGGTCTTTGCTGTCTTATAGTACCCAGGAAAAGGATCTTGGATCATGGTGTATAGTTCAACTCAGTGGTTATCAGTGTGTAAATTCCACACTAAGATACGTTATGAAAAGAAAATGAAAATGAAACTGACAATACTGTAATATCCTTGTCCACAACCATGACAGTGCACCTACAGTTATGTATACAATTCTGAAAAAAGGATATAACACAGCTGAATGCAGAAGAAAACAGGAACAGGAATCATCCAATGAATAAAAGGAGATTAGAACAGACAAAATAAAGTGCAGCTCATAAACAAGAAGTAATGTGCACTAACTTGGATGTCTTTCAGACCGGATTGGATAAATTAAAGAAGGGGATATATCTATCAATGAGTATTAGTCCTGAAGACTTATTAGAGTTGGGTTGGGGTTAGCAGCTTCCAAGCACCAGTTGCAGGGGAAGAATAATGGGGAAGAAATATGTCTGTTTCATGCTTATGGAGATCTTCAAAGTCTGTCTGGACAGCAAATGTTCTACTAACATGGGCTTTTTTCCTAATACAGCTGGACAGTTCTTATGACTTCATGCATTTACTTACTTCATGCAGAAACTACTAACTGGCTGCTAATAATGGTGTAGCAGAAGGACAATATACTTGGTACTAAATTGATGTCAGGGTCAGTGTGAACTATTATTTAAATTTGCAGTTGCTGCTTGTAAAGGGAAAAACAATTTGTAAACTACTAATACAATTTCCTTTTAATCATCACTATTGCTTTATTTGCAAGGAGCCCAAGTATATAATATTATTAAGTACCAGTCTCTGGCAAGATGTAATTGATTTTAGCAATTTTAGCAATAACAGATGAATTAAGCAATAATGAACCCACATATGCACAAGTGAGTGCTGTCTCCTCTTCCTTTTAAAGGGCTGAATAATCAGTTTGCAGATGCTTTTGGCTTGAAAATATTTGCCTTAAATTATTAAAATATTTATTTTACTCCTAAATATACTAATAAATAATAAAGCATACAAAGATGTTGGCATTAACCAGATTATGTCTAAAATGTTGCACTGAGTTTGTAGAGACTGGCAGTCTAAAAAAGTTGCAATTATCAATCTTCAGGACCAAAGAAAACTTGGAAGTTTCTGTAGACTTTAGACTTTTAGAAACCTAAAAGAATAGTTAACTTTTAGCAGGTGAATAAACTGTTACACCTGGTAATATACTGTATGTGTTTATTAGTCGGCATACCTGATTGAGAAGTTGCTGTTGCCCTTTATTTCTGGTAAGTTTTTATTGTGTCATTGAAATGGCTATTATTCTGTTCGTTTTTCTTTCTGTGCCTTTTTAAATAGATTTTTGAAGAAAGATATCAGATGAGCTAAGAACAGCTGGTTATCTTTACCCAAATTGTTCTGATACTGTTCTAACAATTTGGAAGTGTCCTAAACTTGAAATGGTCCCATTTCAAGCTTAAAACACTGGTTTCTAACAATTATTTTAAGCTTGAAAAAAATCTGGTAAATATTGAATAATACATTCTGAACTTGAAATGTTTTGAATTCTGCTGCTCTTCTACTTCTAAGCACCTATTTTTTAAAAGCCCTGGTCAGAATTACTGCCCTGGGAGCATTATCTTATATAATCGTGCCAAATCTATCATTTGCTAAAAACTTTATGATAGAATGAAGCCAGTGAATGCTGTCTGCCATCTTGTCTTATGACTTCCCAGAATACAAATTATGCCTGGAGGTGATAAACACAGTTTGAGAAAATAGCAGGGAAAGAAACTAGTAGAAGTATTTTCACGCAGAGAGACCCATAATGTTTCTTAAAGAGGAAAGAAAGAAATGAAGTAGGATAAGGCGCTGCATGAAGGGAACTCCAGGAGGAATTGAAGACAGGAAGAGTATAGTAGGCAAATCAAGTGAGATTTAGGTAGATGTAGCTGTTAAAGAAATATCAGAAAATAGAGAAGTTCTTTATCATGCTTCAAAACATCAGTCTACTCTGCATAGAATACCCAAATGAGAAGAGGATCCAAAGATTAATATTCTCCTGGCCATAAAACATTGCCACCCAAGTTTTATTCTAAGATCTTGATTAACTTGAGGGGGTTACACACATTACTACAGCTTGGCAAAGTGATTTCAGGAGTACAATGATCTTGCAGTTAATTGTCAAAGTGGTTTATTCCTTAAGTAGATTTCAATCTTTACATGGTAGACACCAGAAGGGAGGAGAGAATCTGAAGATCTAGTTATTTCTTTACTGTAGTGCATACTTCTTGTTGACCTATTTAGCTGTAAAAGTCAATCTCTCATAGAAACCTACGTTTTTGTATCTTGTGATGTTCTGAACATAGTATTGAACAGCTTCACAAAGAAAACCTTGCCTGCTGTATATTATCTATTTGATCTCAAGAATAATTTATCCACTCCTGGGATAGACCCCTTTATTGGTTATTCAACTATCTATGGGCATTATATTTGCTTTTGATATTGATCGTATTAGCTTTTTTGGCTGCTGCCACACACTGCTGGCTCATATTTAAGTGATTCTCCACTAGGACTCCAAGGTCCCGCTTACGGTTTTTGTGTTCCCTAAACTATACTTGTACCTTTGATTTTTCCTGCCTAGGTAATAAAACCTTGCTTTAGTCTAAATTAAGTTTCATATTATTGGATAGGGCCCATTGTTCAAGTCTGTCAAGATCCTTTTGGATCCTGAGTTTATCTTCTGGGGTATTGGCTATTCCTGCCATCTAAGTGTCATCTGCAAATTTAATGAGTTCCCCTTCTATTCCCTCATCTAAGTCATTTATGAAGATATTGAAGAGTACTGGGCCTAAGATGGAACCTTGTGTTACCCCACTGCTTCCTTCCTTCCATGTAGATGTAGTACTATTAAGGACTACTTGTTGAGTAAGGTTTGTCCAATTACAAATCCATCTGGTGGTGATGCTGTCTATCCCACATTTTTCTAGTTTTCTAGTTTACCAAGAAGTAGGTTGTGGTCAATTGTCAAATGCCTTGATGAAGTCTAAGTATACTATGTCCACAGCATTTCACCGGTCTACTAATTTAGTAGTCAAAGAATGTCAAATAATGAAATAAGATTGGTTTAACATAATCGGTTTTTAATAAACCCGTGCTGGCTACTAGTTATAACTTTGTTTCTAAATGTTCACAGATCTATTGTTAAATTATTTTTTCCAGTATCTTCCTAAGTATTGATGTTAGGCTGATTGGTCTGTAGTTTCCTGAGTCTTTTTCCTTTTTTGAAGATGGGAACCACATCAGCTCTTTTCCAATCCTCTGATTGTTCCCCGGTGCTCCAGAATTTTTTAAAGATATGGTACAATGGTTCTGAGATAACATCTGACAGCTCCTTCAGAACTCTGGGATGTAATCCATCAGGTCCCAGTGATTTATACTCATCAAAACCAGACATCTGTTCTCTTACCATTTTCTTGCTTATTTTAATTTTTATTTCTAGTCTGTCTTTCACAGTTTTGTTTTTGGTGGGTTGGGCTTTTTGCATGAAGGCTGATGCAAAGAATGAGTTAAGCAGCTCTGCTTTCTCTCTACTGTCTGTTACTTCTTTGCCCCTTCTCTCTTTAGTAGATCAACTATTTCCTTGACTTTTTTTTGTTATTTATATATTGAAAGAAACTATTTCACTATCTTCGATTTTTGTTGCAAGTCTTTGTTCATTCTGAGCTTTTGCTTTCCTGACTTCATCTTTGCAGATTCAGCCTATCAGCTGATACTCTGCCTTAGTTATGTGCCTCTTTTTCCATTTTTTGTACTCATCCTTTTTGTCTTTCAGTTTAGAAAGACAAAGAGACCTTTGTGAAGAAATGCTGGTTCTTCTTGGATTTCTTGTTTTTCTTTTTCAGTGGTATTGTGTTGAACTGGGCTTTTGTGATAATAGTTTTCAGAGTTTCCCAAGCTTCTTGAGTTTTCCCACTTTAATACAAATTAATTGTACAATTCAATTGAAAAATAAACTGAAATATTTTAAGGGGGAAAACGGTAACAAAATAACAGTAAAAACGTTATAAAAATTCTGAAGGAATTTATTTTAGTCTCAAAACCCTAGCATTTTAACGGGGGGGGGGGAGGTATAGAGTTTTTACATCTATCGTATGTGAGATTGTAAAATATAAACAGTAATTTGTGTAGTGGACATTTCCCAACAGTATTACAAACATCTAAAACTTTAAACTAAATTTAATAGTTTAGTAATATCAACCTGGAATGATATAGCAGGTTCTGTATAGCAAGACAGTTTTTCATATTAACCAGCTTGAAGAAAAAATATTTGAATTAATTATGGAATGACGATCCTATGCAGGCTTACGATGAAACAAGCTCTATCCATGGAATCTTCTAGCAGAAAACTCTTATGTTATATTTGGTGAGAAAATAGTATGAATTTCCAAACATTCTTTTGATAACCAAAAGTTGCTTTAAAGAAACATCTTCAAGATGAGTAGCTAGAATAATACCCGGGGAATGGTATCTCCTGGTAAGGGAAACTTAAATGTCTTTTTTATCAAGCTTCTGAAAGCTTGGCATTTAGCTTTTAGGTCAGATTTTGATCAGCCAACTAGTTTTTAATACTAAAGTGAAATTAATAATTCAGAAAGACAGAGGGAGAAATTCAGTTCCACTGTAAGTTCATCCTGCTTTACAGGGAATAATAATAAATTGGTAATGGCTTATAAGCATAGGTACATTTATGCATACTTTCTTTTACAGTTGCCAATAGATACAGTTCTCATTGGCTTTTATTAACAAAAATGCAATTTTCTAGAAAAAATACAGAACATCGCAGTTCTAAGGAATAGAATTCAAGAAGAAACTTATCTTAGATGACATGACTTCAATTGATATTTGTTTATTAAATTTCCAGACGTGATTCTCTTCAAATGTGCTGGACTAAAAGCCCCCAATCTCCCAGATACCTTGAATAGCAGATTGGGAAAGGCATTTGAGTGACTAATCCAATCAATGCTTTTAAATAATGTACAAATATGAACTTTTGCTGCCCTTTAGAAACCTGTCCATGTTTTAAATTTATTTCTAATACTCAGTATTCTTGTTATTTGCATTTAATGTCTTAGCCTTACATAATATGAATAGTGACTTGTTGCATCCATTTTGTCATGCCTGAAAGACAGTTTATTACTTGCTTCCTCAAGTCACTAATGCAGGCTGTGATCAGGGCTTTCATGGCAAGGAACAGAACATAATTTATTATCCTGTTTTGTTGACCAAGATTAATAGGAAAAAGCCACTGTGCTTGTTCAATTTAAATCTCCTTTCTGACTAATATTTAAAATTTATTACCACAGGTTGATGTCTCCCAAAGGATGTAATGATACTTCAGGGCTTGTGACTGCTTCAGTGTGAAGATGAAATGCATATAATAAATATCTCAGTATAATTGATGCTATTGGAAAACATCAGCTGATATTGACTAGAAATTTGTCACAGTAGGGAAGACCTTAAAGATCTTACTTTTCCCTCATTGTACCAGTACAGTATTTTGAAGTATTAGCCTCTGTATATCATATTCCCAGAAGTTGTAGATGAATATAAAGAGGTGGGCAACTGTGTACATAAATTCAAGCTTGATGAGAAAGATAAAAATAGTAACATAAATATCTTTGAGCTATAGGAATTAAGTTGTGAAGAAAGAACAGGATTGTATGTATTTTTGAATTAGTAGTGAGGAATATAGGGTAAATGCTATTTCAGATATTTCTAAGACAGCTACATTTTGAAACATGATAGCCATCCATAAAAGGTATGTAAAAAATAAATATATATTTTTCTTTCCTAAAATAACAATACGATCTATTTGTAGGAGTGATGGGAATAAGGAAGCACAGAGCTAGTAATTTGGAGAAGGTTTTATGTCATTGAGAATAAAAGCAACAAGTGGCATTTCTTACATTTTTATGTCATCTCTTTCAGGGTTTAGCACAGCAAAGTTATGTGTTCTATTAGTAGAGTGTGACTAATCTAATTGGAGAAAAGGAGATTCTGAAACTGTGTGTGGGATGTTACAACAACATATAATGGAGATTCTCAAAGTTGTCATTAGATGTAATCTGATTATTTAGTTTCAAATAATTTACTGTGCCACAATTCTATATCAAGATTTATCATAGAAATTAAGAACATGGTGCCCTAAAGTTTTTTTTAGACACACTGTCTCAGTCCATTGCCATAGACTTTGCCAGCTGGAATTGACAGTGGCACTCCACAATGACAGGAGCAACCTTTGCCATACCCCTGCTAACACTAGCTGGAACCAAACCTGAAAAAAGAACAATAATATGGTATCCCCAATTTCCAACTCTCATAGCCAATATAGAAAGACTCTATGGTTGATGGTTTTGAATGCTGCTAACAGGTCAAGAACACAAGGATGAATGCACCACTCCAACCTCAGCTCTGCTCCAGGTCATCAACAAGCACAACTAAGCCTGTGTCCTTACTGAATACCAACCTGAAACCTGACTTGTAAATCTAGATCAGTGTTTCTCCAGCAGGCTGGCTAGGGAATTCATGGAGTTGAAGTCCGCATATCTGAAAGTTGCCAAGGTTTGAATTATCTGCTTCCTCCAGGGTCCTTTCCAATTGAGGCCTGACCACCTTCTAAAAAGAAAAGGTTGACTCAGGAGGATAATTGCCTAAAATAATTGATCCAGGAACAATCTCTTGAGAAGGCACCCCTCTTCCTCCTCCCACACCAGAGGTACAGCCCTATCTCTCAAAGAGGCCAACAGCACAGTGCCCAACTAGGAGTGGATGATCTCTTTTTAAAACAAACAAACAAAATATTTGTAACTTTTAAACAATAGTTCTTCCGTTTTCAGTTTGACTATGTTTCTATGAAAAGACAGCATTATCTTGACCTTTTTTTTTTTTTTATAAAAAAAAAAAGATTAAAATTTTAAAGGTTTGGGTTTTTTTTTTTTTTTTTTTTGCATTTCCCTTAATGTCCTATTAATGTATTTATACCTGTGCCACTCTTCCTTTCTTTGCTTGTAAATTTGTATTTTTTTTTACTGCACTGCAGTATAGAATTTCACTGCAGTATTTTGTGAAATGTGAAAAGTAAAAATAATTGTATTCCAGTTCGTATATTAATTTGGAAAATATGATCTAAATCAATTTGCTTTAAAATGTAAAAACCCCAAAATATCTCCCCGTTTATAGCATCAATGAAGACAGAAAGCAACATTGTGGAATGTCTTACTTTTGCCAGTTATCTCCCTTGCAATTTTAGCCAGCTGAGCTAAAGCTTTAGCAAGGGTAAAGCAGGATGAGGTGGGAAAAGATTTTTCAAGAAGTGGAAGGCTCTGCCCATTTCTCAGAATCAATGTTGACAGAGTTTCAACAAGTTATTGAAATGTTCTCCCATTCTAGTTGATGCATTTTAGGACAGATAGTAAATGGAAGATAGATGGAACTGTAGCTCACTCACAAGCAAGATGAACCTCTAGGAATGCTGTTCTGTTGCACATCTACTAGGATAAATTTGGTGGTCTGGAAATTCTCAAACTCCTTTGTGAGGCTTGTACATGTTAGTAAGTGAAACAGAAAATCGATCCAGGAATTGCTTGGAGTTTAATTGTGTAGGAAAGCAGAATCTTTGAAGAAAAATTGAGGACCTTGAAATGGGAATGATAAGTCATACATGCATGCACAGGTAGACATGAAAAGACAGAACACGATCAATAATAATAATTAGCAATGTGTAAAATCTTAAGACATTGCAGTTCTTAGACAAGCAGATGAAGCAAAGTTCTTGAACTGCTTAGTTCCAAATTCAGCTCCTCAGTGACACCTAAAAAAATGAAAACAATCAAACTGTTGAACAAAGTGAACTATTAGAGAATATGATCATTCTGAGTGAACTTCCTCAAAATCTGGTATCGAGTTTCATAGACTATATTAGGGTCTTTTGACATACTTTACCCCGCCCCCCTATTTTGCACGTCTTTGAGTAAAATTTCTTGACTTTGTTGTTGTGGTTCATGTCTGACAATGACCACAGCACACCAGCCCCCCCATCCTCCATTGTCTGCCAGAGACTGCCCAAATCCATGCCCTCTGCGTGGATGACATTATCTATCCTCTGGCGCCCTCTTCTCCTTTTGCCTTCAATCTTTCCCAACTTTAGGGTCTTTTCCAATGAAAATTCCTTGAGTTACAAAAGTCAATAACAAATTATATCTAATACTAATCAAAATGATGTGAGGTATGAGGTACCTCATTGAATTCATAGGCTAAAGGCATGTACAATTTGTATTAAATATAATTAAAATTGATTAACTACAAAGGAAAATACTGGATTAAACGTGTTCAAGTTAAATGGACTAAGAAGTATTACAAAAGTATATTATTTGGTTTATAAGACTCATATATCCTAGTATAAAGGAACCTTAATTAGAACTAATGAAAAATTATTATTTGAAGTTTCAAAGACACAAGTTATAGAGGTCTAATGAATCAATCACTTTTGGGGGGCTTATTAACAACTTTATAGGTAAACTAGTATTGAACGATCTTTTACACCTGCCATACCCATTACTTTCATTTTTCAATCTATGAAAAATTGTGCCTAAATAAGCACACAAATAGGCGTAAAAATAAAGTGTTTACCCTTGTACCACATAATGATTGTGTCAGCTTTTTTTCACTTAATTATTCACTGAAAATTCATTTTAACCAGGAGTGTCTAATATTTTTATGCAACAGTAGGTAAAGAGAGAAGGCAGAACTGTGAGCTTCAAGGAAACCATGTTTATAGATCTTAGGGTTTATTACCATATAAAAATTTAAATTTATTTTCCTAACTACATTTATGCATGTAGGATATTTTCCCTCCTTACCAAAATGCCTTCTGGAGTTACAATACTTATTTTTTTTCCATTAAATTTTTTTCCAGGTCACTATCTATACATCCCACTGATAAGCTATAAAACTTGGTTTTATCTGTGATATTTTTTTCCCATTTGGTATGTATGCTTTTGTAAAACTCTGCTCCTTCTTCTCAAATCCATTGAGTAATTTTAATCTGTGTTCTGCCTCTTTTTTCCCCACATACCATTCTTTTTTCCTATGTCCCAGAGTCTGCTCTAAAAGTAAGTAAATGGTCATAACACTCAGCCATTGAGTGAACCGTTTTCAATGGTTATAGTGGCTTTCTATCCCATTCCCAGTACTTGATTTGAAACACCTAATGGTTTGCTTCTTATTTTTCTGCCCTTTTATCATATTCTGCCAGTGACCTTTTACTCCAACTTTTAATAAAAGCCTTACCTGTCAGAAAAATCTTTTCAGCTCTTAAAAGATCCCCTGCTTCCTTGCTGTCTCCTGTAGTCTTAAAACCTCTGCATTGTTAACCTTCTATCTATTAAATTCCTCCTCTGATTTAGGACCATTAGAGCATCCATTAGAGGACATATTTTTCCTCTTGTTGGCAAAGTCTCTTCTCTTTTCCCCTGTTTTGATTTTTCCTTTGTTTAACCTATCAATGTAAGTGGTAACTCCTTTGGACTAGAACCATTATAATATTTATTTGATAAATTACCCCCTTGTGCTAGTATTTTATTATATACTTATTATTATTACATAGGAGAAAATATGATAATTTTCTGCCTGTTTCTGCCCACTTTTCCTTCTTGAAATTTTTAATGGCGAAGCTGATAAGGAGATTTATAATTATGGTTGAAAACGTGCAAAGCTAATAGGATATTCAATTCAAGAATAGCCAGATTCTATACTGGTGGTTTGTACTTACATCTGCATCTACAGAGTGGCATACATGCCAAAATATCTATTCTCTTTATTTGTGTCTCTGATAGTTGAATAATGAATCTCTAAAATGCTGGTTTAATTAGTATACATAGCCCAGCCTCAGTGTTCTTTAGAGGTAGCTAACTGAAAAGCTTCAATAATGCAAAGTTAGTTACGAAAATCAAGTTTCAGGTTGACAACTGATACCTACCAACTCCTCCAACTGATCCTATTCATATCCTGAGATTTTCTTTTAAGTGAGCTATGCTATTTTAAACATCCTTGTGATGAACTGAATATTTAGAAAATATTTCTGTGTAATATGTTTCATTCCCCCCCCCCCCCATTAAGTCTCATATTCAGAAACAGGAAGATGGCTTCTTTTTCTTTGTTTTTGTCTTAATGTGACATTTATAAGATACAAGAGACTTTCTCCTCAAGCTGAGACAGACAGAATTCTAGGTTAAGCTAGTTCTGTATGATTGATGATGTTCTGACATTCTGAGCTGCCAATCAAAAGTTGTTTATGTCTCCCTATTCCTTTTCTTCTTTTGATGGTTCAGGAACTTTAAGATTTGTTTTTTTGAATATCTCCTGAAAAATAGGAAAACTTTACACATTTTAAAAAACTTTAGGTGCGATTGTTTATGCAGAGCATGAGATAATTTACAAATATCTTTCAAGCTTGTTTCTGTCTCTTGACTACTGTCTTCTTTCAGATCTGTTTACAGTGGCTGCTTTCATTTTCCTGTGCCAGTTTCTCTTGAAATGTGTATCTGTCTTGTTTTTCCTGTCACTTCAAGGTGAATAAGAGGAGTGTTGCATTCTGAAACTTGCATATTTGCTTTACCTTAAAAAACATCCCTACATTTATGTTATTTATCATTTGATTCTATATCTCTTTCCTTAATCAGCATAACCTTTTCAGATATATTTTTGTTCATTCCACCAACATGATCCATTCCACCAAAATGATCCATTTAATTAGATCCAATGATCTAATTAAAATGTCTTAAACAGCAGTAGCCATGGAACTATTTTTGAAATAAAACATAAACTCAGTTTACAGCTGGCAAAAATTAGGCTAGAAATATTCTGACAAGGCCCTATAGATATTGTTGTTGTTGTTGTTGGTTGTTGTTGTTATTATTTATTATTATTATTTATTAAATTTGTATGCCGCCCAACTCCCAAGGGACTCTGGGCGGCTCACAACAATATAAAAAAACCATTAAAAACCATTATTACATGTTTGATGGCCCCTTGGGGAGAAGACTCCAAAAAGTAACAGGTACCGGTAGTTAATGTCTTTACCAGATCTATCCAGAATAGGAATTGGTGAATTAATGCTCACCAAAGATTTGGATTTAACTCTCATTAATCCTGACCAGTAGCTATTCTGAGTAAATTTATGGCAGGAAGTTTCAAAATAAGTTTTATTCTGAATTCATCAAATGATAACATCGAATAGCTTGTGGCTTTTATACTTTCAAATTGAGAATGTGCACGTGCTCTCCAACCCTCGTAATTCAATATTCTACATTACAATGTAATTAAATCTGCATATTTCTTACCCAATCCAACTTGCTATGATTGTATTATATGGACCAAAATTCTGATTCCAATCTTAATTAGCAGTACCCTATACCTACCTACCTTTTTGGTGATGGAGATTAATAACCTTTTTAAAGAAGCCATTAATGAAGTCATAGAATTGGAAGAGGCCAGATAATTCATTATGTGAAATTCACTTCAGGAATCCCAAATTAAAGCGTCTGAGAGATACAGGGAATCTGGCCCTTGCTTGAACATGTGCAGTGAAGGGCCCATTACTCCCTTATGCAATTGGTTCTAGTATTGAGCTTTTCGTGTGCGTGTGTGTGTGTGTGTGTGTGTGTGTGTGTGTGTGTAATTAAAATGTTCAGAGAAAAACCAAAACCACAATTCAGTACTGTTCAATGGGGCTTGATATTCTACAATAACACCTTTTGATTCCATTATAGAATTAAATAGCTCAAAAACCTCTTGGATCCAACATCAATCATTTTCTTCAAGGTAGCTATCTGGTGCCCTTTAGTGTCCAACCTTCAAAGTATTCTTATTAACTCAAATATAAACAAAAGAACTTTTCCCAGGAATAAGGATCCTTTTAATTAACTTCAAAGTATTTAATTCAAATTCATCTGAACACTTAATCCATTTTAAAACTTTTCAAAATCAGCACCCTAATTACCCTTCTGTTGCAAAAAAAGAAAATTCATACAAAACATTAAATATGTAACTTGTTTTCTAAATGGATTGAAGACAAAACTCACCCAATGTATATACAAGCAATTTAAAAAACCTCCTACTGTAAGTGATTAAAAAGATAAGCTTTCGTTGAAACATCTGGCATTGCTGCCTGACCAGACCATAATCATTTTCACACTGAAGGCTTTTGTTATCAGGCACAGGAAATTTTGGTTGTAAATGCTGTTCAGAAAATGTTTTTAATTAAATTAAATTAAAATAAGATAAGATAAACAAAGTAGCTACTAAGTAAGAAGTGACTGTGTGTCCCATGTTGTAAATCACAGTTGGTGGGACCAGGTGATGAAAATGTATAACATTGCTTACTTAGCTAATGTTGTGGAGAGCAGATGGCATTAAAATCAAAGCTTATTGAAACTTGTGGAATCCTCATTTTTCAAAAACATATACACCATCATTAGTTCTGGAGATCTTGGATTTTGATACTGTCCTCTAAATACTAACTTCTTGAAAACCTGCTAGCTGCTTCATATAATGAACCTGCAATGGATAGTGTTTCTCTACCTTAAATTCTAAAGGGAAATAGTATCTGTATTTTTTTTTTTGGAAGTGTTAGAGCAAATGGAGATGTATCTTTATTTTACTTAAACAGATTCTGTCACATAGGAGGTAAATAACATAATAGAGTTGGAAGGGACCTTGGAGGTCATCTAGTCCAATCCCGTGCTTGAGCACGAGGCCCTATACCAGGGGTGTCAAACTCAAGGCCTGGGGGCGGGATCTGGCCCACAGGGTGCTTAGATCTGGCCTGCGGGGCCGCCCTGGAAACAGTGAAAGACCGGCCCACAGTATCTCTGCCAGCGAAAATGGAGCTCACGTGCGGCCCTCCCAAACTCCATTTTTGCTGGCAGAGAGTTGCAGGAGGCTGTCGCAGCTGAAAACGGAGCTCGGGAGCCCGTTTTCCCTGGCACAGTAGGTTGGTTCTCTCCTTGATTAGTTTCCATCCATTGTGTATCCAGATGTGTATCCAAACTGGAACTTGGGTCAGTTAACAAGCATTTTATGTGAAAATATGCTTCAACAGGTAGTAGAATATTTCAGATGTTTTTAAAATGTTCAAGAATTTTAAAAATGTTTTAAGAATATTAGCACTTAGCTCCTTCTCAATAAATAGTGTAATTCAAATCCATATTTAGCACTTAGCTAGTAAATCTATCCATAATTTGTAAATCCTTAAGAACAGTTTCTAGCAGAATCTGTCTACCCATAATGTGTTTGCTAGTATAAAACCATAATATAATCAATATATGTAAGACGTTATAGCAGTGGTTCTCAACCT
The DNA here is from genome assembly GCA_003457575.1 of Thermophis baileyi. Lineage (NCBI taxonomy): Eukaryota > Metazoa > Chordata > Lepidosauria > Squamata > Dipsadidae > Thermophis > Thermophis baileyi. Next base: position 232,843 of record QLTV01004237.1, on the reverse strand, counting down.
TTCTAATGGCACGACCCCCCCGCAAAAATACATGCAGTCGCCAATGGAGACTTCGCCCACCCACCCGGACGCCGCCATTTGGGTTCTTTTACCCTCTGCGCATGCGCAAAGCATTCTGCGCATGCGCAGAGGGTAGAAGAACCCAAATGACGGCGTCCGGGCTACCAGCTCACGGCGACCCACAGGCACGGCCAAACCGGGACCTTTTCACCCCTGCGAGTGACGGTGGCACCAAGATGGCGGGTTAACGTGCGCGGCGACCCCTGTGAAATGGTCGTTCGACCCCCAAAGGGGTCGCGACCCACAGGTTGAGAACCGCTGCGTTATAGGATAGTGCTGTGTCCAAAATTTCTTCTGTTTTTCTGATTATTGAATTCCATTTAAAATAAGTGTTTTAAAGAATGAAATTATGATGGAATACTCTTAGTATCATGTGAGGAATTAAGTGTTGCATTTATTATACATCCAAGATGATTAAGGGATATGTACGTGCTTTATGTCTTTCAATATATAATAAACTCTTCAGTGTAAGATTCAGTGTAAAAGAAAGTCTGAGAAACTAATCAGCAAAAACCTGGGAGGCATATTACAGTTTCAAAGCAGGTGTCGACATTTCACAATATTAAATGGGGATTTCTATGAAAATCTTGTTAACTTGTCATTGAAGAGGTTTTCAATTTGACCCAAGTTCCAGTTTGGATACACAATGGATGGAAACTAATAAAGGAGAGAATCAACATACACTTAATCAGTGGAACAACTTGACTCCAGAAATTGTGGGTGCTCCAACACTGAGTTTTTTAAGAAGAGATTGGACAACCATTTTTCTGAAATGGTATAGGGCCTCCTGCTTGAGCAGGGGGTTGGACTAGATGACCTCCAACTCTGTCCTTCTGTTATTCTGTTCTCTTTTATGTGCATTCTATGTAATTTAACATTTCTTTCACTATGTTAAAAGTGCTTTAAGAGAACAAAACATATAGACTAATCCGAAGGAGCAAACTTTCTCTTCTTGCTGCTTTTTCGGACACCATCTACAATTGAAACTGACTACTCTATTCAACTAGAATGTGGGTTTGATTACCTAGAATGTTTCTGAACTTGCACATTTTCACTAAAGCTGCAAACTGAAGGTTAGGTTATTACAAAAAGAAGGCCAAGCTTTAAAAGTTGTAAAAAAGCTACAAATGAAGCATCTTTCTTAATCATTAGCATAAGAAAAAAGTTTGCTATTTAAATGATCGGCTTAATGAGCCGTATTTGCAGCTGTTAAATTACCCTTTGCTCTCTTGTGGATTTCATAGTCCTGCAATCAAGAATTCCAAAGCATGCAAGAGTGTTTGTCAACTGTAGCTTTTAAAGAGATTTTAACAACAACAATATTTGTCTGAATCTAAATATTGTTATTATTGTTATTACTTAAAAATAAGTAAATATGGACTTGCATATTTCTTTCTGCTATTGTGTCTAGGAGTTTCTAGTCTTTGTTTCTAAGTTTAACAGTTTTTTTTTCATATTCACTCAGGAAGTTGTGGTTTGTTTAAATCTTAATTACAAATCAAACTAGAATTAAAAAAAAAAACTGGTGGTTTCATTATCCAGAGTTTATACAGTTCCACAGTTCTAACAGGGAACTGTCGCTTCTCAGACTTTTGGCTTAGATCAAGTGTAGTATAATGTGGTTACTGTGGGTGATGTGGGTCATCTAGATCAGGGGTCTCCAACCTTGGCAACTTTAAGACTTGTGGACTTCAACTCCCAGAATTCCTCAGCGAGCTTTGCTTGCCCTCCTTCCTATTTGTTGTTTGGTTTTCTTGTTTGTTTGTTTGTTTGTTTTGTGAATATAAGTATTTCTTGACTTATGATTGCAATTTAAACTGGATTTCTGGTCATTATGGTCACAGACCCACATGACCAGATCCAATTTTATTACATTTTTTGTTTGATTGTAAAGCAAATCACTATGGTCGTTCAGCAAATCTATGGTCCTTTAGTGTGAATCTATTCTTCTAAATGGGAATTTTTTTTCCTAGAAACTGGCAAAAAGTATTGCAGATCATAGTCATGTGACCAAAGGGCACAGCAGCCGGTCATAAAGGCAGTTGACAAGCACTCAAAAGGCAGTCATGTGACACTGTAGAGAGGGATGACATGCCATTTCATGATGGCCAGAAGCATCCATTCCAGGTCTTTCATAATTTCAAACAATTGTTAAGTGACTGGTCATAAGTCAAGGACTATCTATAAGCAGACAAAATCGAATTATTGCTTGGAAACACAAATAATGTAACACAATTAATTCCAGGCAGATATCATATCTGAGAGGTCCTTGGTGCTCTCTGAGCTTGCTTGTTTTCTTGCAGACGTTTCATTACCCTAACAAGGTAACATCATCTTTATATTTTCGCATATATGAAAGAATCTGCTATCTCTGTGTGTACATCTATAACATCAGTTTGCCTAATGGGAATGTCTAATGGGAATGAAATTGTGTGCTTTGGCTTAAAGTGATGAAAATTAGTCCAATATTGGAGGGTGGCAACTGAACTATATTGACTTCTAAGCTAGGACTCAAGAGAAGAAATTTTACCATATGCGATACTGTTGAACATATTTATTTTGTAGCACTTATATCCTAAGTAAGAAAAATTGGTGATAGAGTTGCAGTCATTTGGCTTTACATGTATATTTTATGCAAATCTTGCCAAAGATAGTGCTGTTATCAGAAAAGTTACCTATGAACATATGGAAGAATATTGCTGAAGTCACAGTTTTATTTCCGACAGTACCAACTCCCCCCAGTACATGATCTTGATGATACTTTGGTGCTATTTGAATGGTTTATAGTTCTTTGGTGTTATAAAATCTCTGGATTGTGCAAAATCAATAGGGCAAGGCAGCATATGTTTTTTTTTAAAAAAAGAAGTTATGATCTCAGGAGAATATTTTACTAAAACATTTGTGCTGGTCAAATGACCATAATTAATAAACTACTACTAGTATCTCCAAAGCAGATGTTTCTTAAATATCACATATTATTTAAATCTATCAGAATGCACATGGGGAAAAGAACTATGACCTTTTCAAGTCTGTGGACATTATTTGAATGAAAAACAATGGAATTAAATGGTAATCAGAATAACACTTGACTAAACTCAGGAACTGAATTAATACATGGTAAATGTAGAAAGGCATGTAGAGGCTAATACAAGTTATGTATATGAGCATGAAATAAACTTTTCTGGAATAATTTAATTTGAACAATCATGACATTATAGAGTTTACAACTAACAAAAAATAGCTTGTGTTTTCAGTTGAAGTTGTTTCATAAAATAAGTACATTACTAAATAATATCTATGTGCCTTATGTTCCATATATTATGAACTCTTGATTGTGATCAAACACCAATACATGATAATACTCAACAATGTACAGCAGGTTGCATCTATATAGAAAGTTACAATCCATAAAATTAATGCAATATGTCTCCGTATGTTATCAATATCCATTTATAAAAAGTTTTGTTTCTTTGAGAGAGATTTAAATTTGGCTGCAATATTATTGGTATTGCTGATAGAATAAAATAGGTAAGTTGGAGTATGTGTTGTTGCTAATAACAACTCAAAGTTTTAGAAAAGCTGCTTATATGTTAAAAATTGGTAAATTTGTTACACAGCATGTAGTTGAATGAATCACAAATGCTTGAGCTCCTTCTGAATCTTCTATTAAGACTTGATGGAGTGTTCCATAGTTCGGTGGATCATTTCATTTTTGCAGTCATGCTTTACTGATGAAATTAAGTCTAATAGAATGTTCTTTATATTCTTCCATGTTGGACCAAATGCTCTCTAACAACCAAAAACATCCACAGTTATAAATATAGAGAATTAAAACTGTAAGAGTGGGAGGATTCAAACTGTTATTAAAGTTATTTGTTTTCACATTAAGTGTAAAAAAAAAATACAGAACTGGAAATAGAAAAACAGTTTCTGAAATAACTAAGCTGCAATTTGGGCTGTTTTTGTCTAATTGAATTGATTAGATTTCTCTTCTCTCTGTTTTCTAGCATAATGCCCAGTTTAAACTAGAATCATGTTTTAGCGTGAAGTCTAAGTGTAACAAAAGAATAGGATATAAACATTGAACAAAATTGTTTAACTGGTTGAACAGCTAATCCCCAAAAATGCCTGTCCCGCTAGGCCGCTAGAGGTGGCAAAGAAAACCTATTCCGGGTATCATCTGCTAGGGATTTACATTTGATGGATTCCTGGAGTTGGGACTTCTCTGCTGTGGCCTTATGGAACATTCTACCACCCCAAAATCAGATTAGCTCCATTCCTATATACTGGAAGTCCCTCAAAACCTAGTTATGTCACCAAAGAACAAATGACACTTTTAAAATGATTCTACTGTTGTAGTTGATACATTCACTCTCAAAATGCCTTACGGCTTGTAACTTTTAAATTGTTGATATCTTAATTGTGAATAATAATTGTTTTATATTGTTATAATTATTGTTTTGTATATATTTGTTGTTTTACTTGATTGTTGTTCGCTGCCCAGAACCACTTCTTGTGAGATGTGTGGCCGTATAAATTTGATAAATAAAATGCTCATAAATAGTTTTGCATTCTCCTAAATGGAAGTACTGAATGGGGATTCCCAAAGGGTTTGTCTGTAGCAGAGAGCTATTGAATATGTTTATTAATGACCTAGAGGATAAAAGGAAAGGGAACAAATTTTCAGATGACAGTAAGGGAATTGGCCAATACTTAAAAAGATAACATTATGTCTTTGTTATTTTTGAATGCTGGGCCAAATCCTACAGGATGAAGTTCAGTAGTGACATATGTAAGGTACTGCATCTGTAGGAAGAATCAAATGCATAGGTACAGAACTGGCAAGATCTAGTTTGGCAAGAGTAAGTATAAGAAAGATTTAGAAATATTCGTGAAATACCAATTAACACCAGTTGTGATGTAGCAGCTAAAAAGGCCAATGTGATCTTTGGTTGCCTTTATAGAAGAATCTGTAATAGACGAAAGTTATCTGAAAAGGATTAAAGGTACCATTTTATTCTCTGCTGGTTAGATCATCCATGATATACTATTTCAACTTCAGGACATTTAAAAAGGAAATAGAGAAGAGAGTTCGCAGAATGAAAAAGGTCTGGAAACTACGGGTAAGTCCATCAAGTAATGATTAAAAGATCTGGATACATTCAGTTTTACAAGAAAAGACAATGAGGAGATAAGATAATAGTCTGCAACGATCTCTAAGTCTGTCATACGCAATCATCTTTCAGAGATGATTTAGTGAATATATATGCACTGGCAGGGGATTGGACTAGATGACCTGTAAGACCCTTTCCCATTCATACATTGTATGATTCTGTGCAAAGCTTCTAATAGCAAAGACCCTTTAGGTCACAATCCAATGAATAGCTCTGGGTTGAAAGAAATGTCACAAGGACATTTCATAAACGGTTTGAATGGTTCACTGACACTGTAAAACATGATAGATATTGAAAGGTATGCTACAGAACAGCTTCCACTACTGAAAATTAGAGTACAGTAATTGTAAGTCACACTACAGGCACTGGCTCAGGAAAATGCTCAATTGAATTTAGTGAGATTATAGACCATAAGATTGTCCTTAAGCATCGGAATCTTTTTTGATCAGTCTAAAAAAAACCCCTACAATAAGTTATATGTAAGATCCCCCCCCAAGTTGAAACATTTTATATGTCAGGTTTTTTTTAGTGAAATGAACAGAACACACACACACACACACAGAGGCCAAGAGTTGTTGGAAGTTGGATGGTGTACAAATTTAATAGATTATATTTTGAAAGGGTTCTGTAAAGGTAGAGCACGGGTGTCAAACGCAATCGCGTCACGTGACGTGACGTATCGCAATGTTTTTTGCCTTTGCGGAGCTGGAGTGGGCGTGGCCTGCAAGTGACGCATCCGGCCTGCGGGCCACCAGTTTGACACACCTGAGGTAGAGAGAAACAAGAAGGAAATCACATTTCATGGGGTGTTAAAATGACATCACATTTATTGACAGCTTCAGATTTTCTTTACCTTCTCTGTCGTCTTCTTCCTCTTTTACCACTTTGGGTGTCGAGGGAACCTTCTCTGTATCTGTAATAAATAATAGTTCTCTGAATAGCAGGGTATTTTTTTTTCCAGCCCTAGTTACACAGTTTATGATGTAGCACTAGGGAGCCAACCACATGCTGACCTACTCCTGCATTGTGTCATGTTACATTTATAATGCTACATAAAAATGATTTAAAACAGCATGCTGTACACATGTAAAATTTAAGAAAGATTAGACTCCTGGCTTATACCATAGATGCCCATGATTTCTGCCACAGGCTTCAACGCGACGAGGTCTGACTTAGGATACACAATTTTTATTGATAAGAAAAAGAGGATAATCAATACCTTGCCCGTATTTTGACTATAGGCTTTCATCAGATGTTCATTTGTGTAATTTTCATGCTGCAGCAGGGGGCAACACGTACCCGACCTTGGCTAATCTTCTGGGAAATTGGGAAAAGGAATCAATAATGGCAAACCATTTCTGTAACATCCCTAGAAAATAGGCCAGGAGCTTGATTTTAGAACATTTTTATTACAAAAGACCGAATGCAAGAAGACGGGTTGAAATGGGTGTTCCAACTTAAACTCAGAGAACAAAGCTGTCTACTCTCTCTGTAGTGCAATCTTATTATTGGCCTTATTATAATTCTGCCCCAAACTCCTTCACTGTAACTGTAGGTGAGAATGACCTTAAGGGGCAAGGGAAAGAGATGTTGCGCCTAGGAAATGATCAAATAAGAGAGTGGGGAGCCTCCCCCTCCCCCTCCCCTGGCTTAACGATCAGAGCAAGAATTTAGGAAAGGCCTGCCCTGTTTGATTCAGTGATTAAAAGTGGTGGTGGGAGATCTGTAGTATCAGACTTGCAAGATTGATATCAGCCTTCCCAGATAAACCAGATAGGAAACACAACTAGATGAGCTAATTCTACTTTTGTATTATAAGGCTACATTAACAGAATCTTGGAAGTCTGATACTATAAATCTCCCACCATCATTTTTAACTGCTGAATCAATCAGGGCAAGTTTTTCCTCTAATCATTAATCACTAGGGGCTCTCCCCCCCTTTTTTTTGGTGATCATTTTCTAGATAGCATCTCTCCTTTTCACCCTTCCAGGTCATTCTCACATATTATTACATTCACTTCTATAATGTACGAATGGACATACATGAGTAGAAGATGTGAAAGGTTATTTATATGGTGTCTTTCCACCCCAAATTTGATTCCAAACTTTAAAGAGAGCAACATACCAGAATATGTGATTTAATCTGAATTAAGGCAGTTTTTTTCATTTTTTGTGTCTTTAAAACAAAAATACCAAAATGCTCACTAGAAATGGACTGTTAGTAAACTCCTTAATACTTTTTTAAAAAGCCTTTCCAGAGGAGATGATAGTAGTTAATCTTTTGCAGCTAATAAAGATTCCCCCTGTAACATCTTAAAGGCCAGCCAATTTATTATGTCATAAACTTAAATAGTATGGTAACCCACAAAAGCTTATGCAATATAATTTTGTTAGTTTTATAGGGCTATAAGTTCCTGAGTGATGTGGTGGCCTAGTGGTGAAGACACTCGCCTCCCACTCGGAAGGTTAAGAGTTCAATCCTAGGTAGTGAAAGATGTTTCTCTTTCAGTTGCTCTTTGCATATCTGCAGCAAACTCACATAGGCCTCAGGAAGGGCATCGGCCATTAAACACTCAACTCCATTCAGTCGCCCCTGACTCTACCCTGAATTAAGGGACTACAGCACGGGTGTCAAACTCGCCACGTCACATTGTTGTCACATGACATATCATGACTTTTTCCCCCTTCGCTGAACCGGGAGTGGGCATGGCCAGCGCATGACGCATCCAGCCCGCGGGCCGCGAGTTTGACACCCCAGGACTACAGGGTCGTAAAAAGAAAAAAAAAAAGATATAAATTCCTGGATTGAATCCCTTGCTTATTATGCTTAAAACCAACCACTGAAGTCAATGGAATTGAAATGAGCTATTATGCTAACATTGTTTGATTAATATAGGAGATGCCTTCATATTTCTGGTCTTGCTTTCCAGTATGCTCTCACATTTCTTATTTTTGAATCTCCCAGGTGATTATGGCAGTGGGAATTTTGAATGACATGAATGTCATCCTTTTCAAAACTTCAAAAAAGATTTTTAAAAAAGTTTACGTCTACCTTATCCAACAACTTTGTTGAGGCACTACCAACAATGCGGGCTAGATTTAGTAATAATAGAGTTCATCAGTCTAGTTAATCTGAATGGAACATATCACAATATTTTTTTTCCTTAGCTTTAGCAATATTTAACATCATTTTCATCAATGCAGAAATGCCAGGCAAACGAGACTACCTGTCAGCAAAAGAGAAGCAAACTGACTACCCTTTCTTGTTTGCCGGCTGTCTGCTACATCTGCTATAGAAGAATTGGTTGGGCCATGTTTATATTCTGAGTGAGAAAAAGAGCGTGTTCACAAGTTGCTTGCCTTTCCAAACAAGTGAAGCTAAATGAGCTAATAGAGATCAGCCATCGTGTATTCAGAATATGCCTTTATTTTGCATTTTCCTTTCTCTGCTCTAAAGTGATGTTACTCCAATAGCAGGTGCTATGACTGAGAAATTGTGGGAAGGTGAAAGGAGAAATGAATATTTCAAGCTTCAGACTCCTTACTGCTCTGCCAACATTGGAGTAACACGGTGTATGTTAGCTAATGAGTGCAACCATATCCAGGGCATGCTTCATTGTATACAACATGTTATTTAACCCCCACCCCCAAGTATTTCGGAGGACCAGCATGGATTTTGCAGCATTAACAAAACAGCAGATGAGAGAATCACATGCTTCCGTCCTTGCCGTTAAGGTACAATCAAATTGGTGACACAGGGAACTTGCCTATGTGTTCCAGTCTGCTAAGGTTTCAGAAATAGTTGTCTGCAGGCGAAATCTAAATGACTGCAATTTAGATACAGTAGAAGCACCTGACTTGAGGCAAATATTTGATAGCTTTAATTCTAGCTAATGTCTAGGGTTGATTTCAGGCAAATAAAGTCATTAAATTCATTATTTACAGAAGAATTCAGCTTCTTTAAGATTTCAACCCTCTTTTCTGTTAAAGTAAGCTTAGTCTTTATCTATGCTAATACATAGAATTATAGAACTTTAGATAGCTGATTTACATTTCTGTGATCCAGACAATGTGCAAATTGTCAAATGCATTTCTTCCATGTGTGGGCTTTTGGCTTTGCATGGACAGCATACGGAGGCTCTGTTTTATTCACTATGGAGGACACATTGTGCTGGTTATTATATAGGAATTAGTGCACTCTCTCTCTGGTATATTTAATTCCTTTCCAAAGTCATTCACTTGGAAATCAGGGGTTCTAGGTTGCTTGTTTACTTGTTTGTTTGTTTTTAGTTCCATATATATTGTATATTGCTTTCAGTGTTGTGAGTTTACCACTACAGTATCCATATCAAAGTCAAGTAAAAGTCAAGCAACTATACACTTCTGTCTGTACTCAGAAACATTTATAGATATGCAAAAAGGTAAAGAAAGCCCTTTTTCCTTCTTTTGTTGATGAATGGCTGGGCATGCTGCAGAATGAAGGTCTGGCTTACTGATATGCCAGTTTAATTTCAGAAGAGCGCCTGAAGGCCCAGATGGGGAAATAAAGACAGCAGGTCCGGGAACTTAGGGCTCAACTTTGAAAGAATTCCAACTGCTGGCAGGGGAGGGGGAATAAATAAACCAGGAAGGGTTTTGGCAGATGCCAAGGGAGAAATATGGGAATACATTGGCATCTGGAAGGGTGGTATTTCTGACTATAGCCTCTAGTAAGTTTCTTTAAAGATTCTTCCAATGTATTTTTCTGCTCATCTAACATTGTCTTTAAATTCATTATTGTAATAGCAGCTTGAAGTCAGAGATGATTTAGTTCAGTTTAAGTTATGTTAAGACATTTTTTGGAATTACTGGAAAAATCAAACCATTCATTCCAGATGCTTTAGTTGATATATTAACAATGTGCTTTCTGCTATTTATTTCTTGGTTACTTCTGAATTCTGTGGCACCATAAACAATACAGAGATACTGATATTGTTGCTACTGATATAGCATATTGGCATATTGTACAGTGCAAACTAGGGATAAAAGATCCTGATAAGAGCCGAGGTGGCGCAGTGGTTAGAGTGCAGCACTGCAGGCTACTTCAGCTGACTGCTAGCTGCAGTTCGGCGGTTCAAATCTCACCGGCTCAAGGTTGACTCAGCCTTCCATCCTTCCGAGGTGGGTAAAATGTGGACCCAGATTGTTGGGGGCAATATGCTGACTCTGTGAACCGCTTAGAAAGGGCTGTAAAGCACTATGAAGCGGTATATAAGTGCTATTGCTATTGCTATATTGTCCCTGGAGTTTTGGAGCTTTGATAGACCTAAAGCTAGGTCTGTGTGACTTGGTTTCCTGGGAATGTCTCTGCTGTCATTCTACCCAGGTTCCTGATACCTGAAGGGAGATTTGTTCTCTCCTTGTTATGGTATGCGTGTGTGTTTCTGTTTAAGTCTGCCTGCTAAAGTTAACAATAAAACTTAAAATCTCCTTACTCTCTGATGTGTTTATTGCCTCTGGATCTTCTGGCATTGACTGCCACTTAGCCATACAAAGGTGTGCCTTCTCAATGAAGGCTCCTGCTCTTTCAGATGATCTCCCACCCAGTATATGGTTGGACCCAATTCTGAAAGCCTTTAAAAAAACAGTTAAGATCAGTGTTTTCTCCCTGGGACTTGTGTCAGAATGAGTAAAGCTCCCATTGGTAGGATACAACCATGTTTAGTTCTGATTGTCATCTAATTGTTTTATTCTGTTTTAGTGGCATGCACTGTTGTTCTTTTGCATTTTGTGCAATACTTTTGTACACTATTACAATCACAGTGTTTGAATTGGGAAGCCACATAAATAAACTCTTGGGTATAGTGTTTTAGAAATAATGATTCCTAGGCTAAGTGTGGTTTGGTGACTGGTGTTCATCTCTACTTCTAACTTTGTTGCAGTTCTTGCACAGTGGTCTATTAATACATACGTATATACATATGTGTGTTTATATGACTTCAGTAACATCTGTTTGTGGATTTCAGATTAAAAAAAAATAAGTAGCCATGTGTTCCACATTTTCTTCTCCTGCAAATGAGGCCTTTGTTTTTCATAATTTTGAATCATTTTTGGTTGATGTTTTTGAGCTTAATTCAAGCTCAGTGTTGCACCAGTGCTGTTATTTTTATGTTAAACATCTTTCCATAATTATGCAGATGTATTCTCCCATTTGGAAAGACCCAGTGAGAGGGAAGTCTGCCTGGTATTGTCTTTTGGGACTTAACTGTGAGAAACTAGGGAAGGTACAGACAATTAGAAATATGGTTGTACAGCTCTGCCTCATAGATAACAATCATTTCATCCCATGAGAATGTTACAGATGTTCTTTTTTTGAATGAGGGAAGACGGATTTTCTTGATCAAAATGATAAAGAATGATTTAATTCTTAAGAGTACAGTAGTTTATAACTACTGCAGAGGAATCTCCATTATATTTATATATTGTAGATGTATTAATGTGCCTTTGAAAATGCTGTAATGTTTTGTAGATTTTAACAAATCTACCTAATATTTTAGTTCACCTATTTGAGGATGGTTAATCTCAGAAAGATACATTGGGTATCTAGTTAGCCTCTAGTTAATACTTGTATAAGGCACTGCCAGAAAGCTTCAGAACTGCAAGTAAGGCTAGGAAGGAATGAAATAAGGAAATAAATAAAACCTCACAAGAAGACAGTACAAATCACTTTTTTATTGTTGTCAAAGAAAACTATATAGATGCATCCATGAAATCACTTGAGGTCAGGTCTTTCTTTTTAAATATTTACAGCAGATGTCTCTACATTCATTTTTTCTTGCAAGAATATTATCTAATGAATAACATACTTTAATTCTGGAGACTGAGTGAGTAGCTATTTTCTACACCTGCACATATACACACATTTCTCTGTATGCACAGCTGTATTTGCTGAATGATTAATATCATTTCCGTTTTATCATCTGAAAGCAAACTGCAAAACACACCCTGCCACTTGTTACCCAGAACTGAAAGGCTGCAGAACAACATCAATTCCAGCCTCCGTAGTTGCATCAGTGGGAGAGGGAAGGCTTTACACAAGCAAATTCTACTCCGACATTTAACTCAATAATTAGCAGCTGGAATCTTCTGCTGATGAACAGCTGAATCTATTCATCAGCAATAGAATCTGAATTTAAAAACGTGGGTGCTGAGTTAGCCTTTTGACCAGCATTGCATATAGTAACTTTGTGCTATACATTTTTTGAATTTCACAAACATTATTGTGCTGCTTGGTTTGTCACTCATTGTGCTTCTTGGTTTGTCACTGGAGTATAATATTTAAGGCAGTGGTGAAATCCAAATTTTTTTACTACCGGTTCTGTGGGCGTGGCTTGGTGGGCGTGGCAGGGGAAGGATACTGCAAAATCCCCATTCCCTCCCCACTCCTGGGGGAAGGATACTGCAAAATCTCCATTCCCACCCCACTCTGGGGCCAACCAGAGGTGGTATTTGCCGGTTCTCCGAACTACTCAAAATTTCTGCTACCAGTTCTCCAGAACCTGTCGGAACCTGCTGGATGTCACCCCTGATTTAAGGTGTTGGACTAGGTTTGGGGAGACCCAAGTCAAACCTCAGCCATGGAAACTCACTGGGTGATTTGGGACCAGTCACTCTCATTTCAACCTAGTATATCTGCAGAGATAAAATGAACAGAGATCCTCTCTTGCTTTATTTAGAAGAAAAACAGGATATAATCTGAAGGAGTGAAGGCAAAAAAAAAAAAAAGAACAGCCAGAATTGCTGTATGATTCAAAGACAGCAAAGAATTGCTTTCATCATTGACATTAATGGAAAGTGAAACTCTTTTCCATTGTTGGAAACTTTAAGCACTGGTTCAAGATTTAAGTTCTAATTCATTCTGAGGTTTGGGTTTTTTTAAGCATTGTAATTTCTTGCCATTCCACATATTTCGTGGGACTGCTCTGCATTCAAATATGGAACAACTGGAAAACATTGGTTTGCTTATTTCAGTGGTTTAGACTGTTGGATTAAGACTGTAGAGAACAAGTGCTAAATTCCAATTCCTCCATGAATTTCACTGGTGACTGTGGGAAGATCACATTTTATTTTAGCCTAATTTACTTCTTAATATTATTGTGCAAATAAATTGAAAGAAGAGTAGTAGTTTGGAAGAAAAGTAGAATGTAAATATTGTAGACAAGAAAACAGTGTAATTTATCCTAGTGCATTTATGTATATATAGTAGTTTCATGGACATGCTCAGAACCTTAAAGAGTATAATACAAAAAGACCTGAAAAATTTATAGTCTAACATTTGATGAAGAAATAAAAATACATGGAGAAAAAGGAAATGGAAACATAATGAGCAGAGGTACTATTGCACTGAATACTTGTGCAATACTCAATTGCACAAGAAACTCGCTATCAGGCTATGTTACAGTAATGAATAGTTGAATAGCTGAATAGCTGAAATCAAAATCTTTGTGGAAGAGATAGTTTTTGGAGAAGTGTTTGAATTAGGCATTATAAGTGTTGCTGCTGATAGAAAGAAAGAATATGGCTACCAGATGACAGCTACAAAACTATGGATGATCACTACCTAACTAGTGTTCAACTGGAAGTTTGCAGCCAAGATCTGGTAGCCCAAGGAAATAAGGCAGTATCTTGTCAATTGGCTGGAGATCTATGCATAATCACAGTTGGTAGGATTATGCAGAAATATCTCAATTTCCAGAGTTCAAATCCCACTAAGTAATTTTGGGGGATTTAACATGCTTAGGAAAAGATTTTATTAAACAGTTTTTGCAATAGTAAGGCTTTCAAGAAATAACAGTTCAATAAAAATAGCACAGATGGTTGATTTAAATTCTAATAGGTATTAACACCCAATTTTCTCAAGCTTCTTTCCCAATATTGATAATGTGTTATCTTTGCCAAGCCTCTCTTCTTGATAATATACTATCTTGGTCAAACTAAGCCCCTGATAAAATATTTTTTTCATTCAGTACTGATAATTTCCCCCCCTCTTTTTTGCTGCACTTTTAGCACTGCCTTCATTCCAAAAAAGAAAAGATAGAGAATGAACAAACCATGTTTTTAGTGGAGATGTACTTTTGTCTACTTCATGAAAAGTAGGTTGCAAAACAAAACAAAACAAAATATAGGAACTAAAGGAAAAAGGGCCTACATGGAAAGGAGTTTGGGGGTTTGGTCATTCAGGTTTCATTTCTATGTAAGTAAAACAATCTTAGTTTCACACAACACATGTAGTGGTTTGCAGAAAATGGCACATCTTAAAAATATATATATATTTAATCATACTTGAGTAAGTTATATTTTTAGGGAGTGCTTATTTCTCTCTAGCCATGCCAATAACTTGATGACACCAATTTGATGCTGCATAGACAATCATTCCAAAAAGTTATTCATTGTAATATTATTTACATTCTATTTATATTTCACAGGAATTGTATATCTTATTGAAACTTTATATCCTGTGTATGCATACTGCAAAATTATTATGTCAATATAGTTCAGTTTTTCCTCAATCAAAATTTCTTGATTCTGTATAGTAACTAGATTAACCTATGACATTATGTTGTAACCATGTTTTTTGAATCAATAAAAAAAGGTTGATTTTATGCTAATCCACCAACAAACTACAAGAGCTGAGTTTACACGATAAGTCAAAAACAAATAACTTTGTAGCTTAGTGCTATATCAGTTCTGACCAGTAGTGTTTCATATAGTGTTATATGGCTATCCTTTTGTGTGTGTATATGTAATAATGGTGAAATCTAGTTGGTGCTTTCCCTCTGATTGTGCAAAGCAAGTTTTTAGTACAAATAAAATCATCTACATGCTTTCGTCCTCTATTTCTGCCCAGCATGCCATGAAAATTTGGGAGGGAAATAC
The DNA here is from genome assembly GCA_003457575.1 of Thermophis baileyi. Taxonomy (NCBI): domain Eukaryota; kingdom Metazoa; phylum Chordata; class Lepidosauria; order Squamata; family Dipsadidae; genus Thermophis; species Thermophis baileyi. Next base: position 217,694 of record QLTV01004237.1, on the reverse strand, counting down.
TCTCAGGAGAAAATCTACAGGGTATATCAAAAGTTGGAGTTGAAGATTAAGAATTTTACAAACAATTTATTTATTTATTTATTTATTTATTTATTTATTTATTTATTTTATAAAATTTATATACCGCCCAACTCCCGAAGGACTCTGGGCGGCTTACATCATAAAAAATAAAACATATAAAAACAATTTAAAAAAGAAAGGGGAAAAAAAACCCCCAACTATATTTAAAATAAAACATTCACACAACCATGCATGGGCCAATCAGAACAACTATTGGCCCCAGGCCTGCCGGAAAAGCCAGGTCT
>QLTV01004237.1:194797-216562 GCA_003457575.1 Thermophis baileyi | reverse complement strand
CTGAATTGACGAGGGGTGGAAATGTACAGCTGGGTGTCATCAGCGTATTGTTGAAACCTCACCCCATGCCGTCGGATGATCTCACCCAGTGGTTTCAAGTAGATGTTAAATAAAAGGGGAGAGATGACCGAACCCTGAGGCACCCCGCACTCGAGGGGCCTAGGGGTCGACCTGTGCCCCCCTGCCCACACCGACTGTGAATGATCAGAGAGGTAGGAGGAGAACCACCGTAAAACGGTGCCACCCCCTCCCAGCTCCCTTAGTTGACACAGAAGGATACTGTGGTCGACGGTATCAAACGCAGCTGAGAGGTCAAGCAGCACCAAGATGGAGGAAAAACCTCCATCTCTGGCTCGCCAGAGATCATCCATCAGCGCGACCAAAGCAGTTTCCGTACTATAACCAGGCCTGAAACCCGATTGGAAAGGATCCAGATAATCCGTTTCATCCAATAGCCGTTGGAGTTGGAGCGCCACCACTTTCTCAACAACCTTCCCCACAAAGGGAAGGTTGGAGACTGGACGAAAGTTTTTTAAATCTGCTGAATCCAGGGATGGCTTCTTGAGGAGGGGCCTCACCACCGCAACCTTCAAAGGTTGTGGGACAGACCCCTCTCTCAAGGAGGCGTTGATTACAGCCTGGATTTAAGCTTGGATATTCAGAAACCAAGGCAGTGATATTTATTTAAAAAGATTTATTTAAAAGATTTACATAGATTGATGCTACATAGCCCTGTGGCTCACAAATGTATGTTACAAATATGTAACATATCTATTACATGTATTCATGTAATTTTATTCTGTATGAGTCACTTCTCATGTTTCAGACTTTTACATCTCTAGTAAAAAATAAGCCTCACTGAATACAGTAAGTGTGTACATCTTAGAAAACTATCAAAGGACTGTATTGCGATTGAAGTTATGCACTGATAACTATAATGATGTTTATATTATATAAAAGGCAACAACAGTGGGATTATTTGGGTCTTGCACAACAGGCTGGTTTGGAAGGAGATTGATAACTGGAGGCTTATCTTATTTTTGTTTTGCATTGGTCATAACTATAATTTTAATATTTTTAGATATTTTTATGTATTTCTAGATTTATTATTTTGATATTTTGCACAAGCTTGATAACTTTCTGTAGAAAGACAGTTTAGATGTACGGAAATAATGGCACCGTATTATAATTGTGTGAACAGCTTAGGCTCTTTTTCTATTTAGTATGCTCATGACTTGTAAGAGAGGTAATAATGATCAATATTCTGGCCCCTTCAGTCATCAAATCTATCCCGGCTGCCATTTTGGCAAGGCAGACTTTATAATGCAGTAATTGTGTGTGTATGCAAATGATTTTGTCACACACTGATCCACACACACAGTAGTGTTATTTAATCATAGGTGTGGGGCAATACTGTGTGTGTAAAACAGCTTGAGCTTGGAGAATGGCCAGAGCTAAAATAGTTTGCACCCAAGTGCTGATTTGTTAACATGCCTTCCTTAAAACGTCTTTGGCTTCAGTACATTCCATGTTTCTTCATTTCTGTTTTTCAAATTATAACATTTCTTAATTACTTTGCTGAAGTGGGGCTGGATTTTGTAGCAACCAAAAATAGACTTTGGGTGGTTAATATGATACGTGCTGAATGAACACACTGTTCTTAATCCCAATTATAGAGGCAGTAAAGTGCTGTCATAACCATCTGACATTTCTCTGTTACAGTTATGCTTTAGATAGAGACAAGGAGACTACGACCTCTACGTATGGGAGTTGCACAATCCACATAATCCTCTCAAGGTCACATTTTCTCCAGCTTCCTTTCTTTAATTTGCAAGGTTTTTTTTTTCTTTCTTTCTTTCAGTGTTTTACTTATATTAGAATTAAAGGATGCCTCGTTTGCAGTGGAGACATCTGGAGAAAAATAGCTTGGCTTCATTTAGCAGCTCTATAGGCAGCTATCAACATTCCTCATCAGGCAGCATTCTGTAGTTCCAGCTGATGCTACGTCAGAGTGATTTATAAATTTAGTGTAGGACACTGGGTGTGAACATTTTTGTTAGATATGGAAAGGACACTCCTAGCATGTCTCATGATTGCTGAGGGAAGATACAGACATTAATACTTAGCAGAAATCCTTCCATCTTAGCAATTGGTTCAAGCTAGGCTCTGATTGCCAACAAAAGGTACATTCCAGAAAATGAAATTTTGACCTACTGCTCTAAATTATGTTTTGTTGAACTTTCACTAGTCAATAATCATATTTCTATTGTCGATGGATAAAAATAGAAGAATCTCTTAAGCCATTCAGAGATAAATTGAACTCTCCCTTGACCAGGCCCTCACTTCAACACGTTCAGTGAAGGGAAGCCACCAGTCCTCTTCGTGTATATAAACTCTGAGGAACGGGTGACACAGCTCTTATTATACATGGGGATCCTGTTCCTGCTTCACAACCATGGAATATAAGCCATGCAGAATAAGATCTTTTAAAGAACAAAAAAACTTCATTCATTCATTTATATGCCTCTGGATGGCATGCAATAAAATCCTAAAAATAATTACAAAAACACTCTATAACAGGGGTGTCAAACTCAAGGCCCTTGGGCCGAATCCGGCCCATGGGGTGCTTAAATCTGGCCCTCAGAGCCGCCCTGGAAACAGTGAAGGACCGATCCGGGGTGTCTCTGCCAGCGAAAACGGAGCTTGGGGGCACGCGCACGGCCCTCCTGAGCTCCGTTTTCGGCCGTGATGGCCTCCTGCAGCCCTCTGCCAGCGAAAATGGAGCTCAGGGGGCCATGCGCAGCCCTCCTAAGCTCCTTTTCAGCCACGATGGCCTCCAGCCCTCTTCCAGAGAAAACGGAGCTCTGCAGGAGGCCGTCGTGACACAAGTGATGTTAAGTTGGTCACGCCCACCCTGGCCATGTTCACCCGGGCCCCCGAAGTCAAACACAACCCTGATGCGCCCTCAATGAAATCGAGTTTGACACCCTTGCTCTATAAGTACAATATTAATATTATTATTATAAAAACCCAGAAGTGCTAGGGAGAGCATTAGATGCTACATGCAATGTAGCCACCTCATTAAATCTCAATTTCTGTGAAACCCTCAAGCCTGTTGACATAACTAGGTTTTAATAGACTTCCAGAAGAAAATCAAGGATTGAAAAACTGTCTGCCATTTAGTACTCATATAAAGAAACAAAAATTGAAGTCCCAAATTACAAATAGATAAAAACTTTTACTGAATTTCTTGGGATCTGGTCTCTGTTTAACAAGCATTGAAATGAGATCATGGATAATGAAAGCCACCTCTGTCTTCCTCCCTCTCTTGCATATTATACATATCAGGCTGTACTTAATCAGTGTATTTTTCTTCAGACTTTGAAGGAAGTTTAGAAGACAAGCCTCATTTTAGCTTCTTTATTTTCAGATTCTTTTGTGGCTTGTTCCCTTCCATCTGATTACATGAAATATATGTGCTGACCACAGATAAATAGGATTTATTTTATATCTGCTTTGTTACTTAGATTGCCATCTTGTAATTATTTTGTACCTATTTTTGTCGTCGTTGCAATTCATTTGTTGCATTTTGTTGTTTTTATGTTAGTCTTACTGATGTCAGCAACCCGGCGTTGGTTGAAGTCACTAAAACGGAATTAATGTAGGAATAAATGAAATAAATCCAGAATATCAACCATTTACTTGTGTAAAGTCTTTGTGACTATAGCCTGATATCCTACCAAGAAAATACTTGCTTGTGATTGGATGCCCCATAGTTAAAAAGTTTCCCCACATGCTAGCTGTGACAACTTGCCCTTAGCATCATTTAGCTCTTTTTCTGCTAATGAAGAATTTTACCCAGAAAAGTTTTATCCTTCCTGCACTGCTCAGCCACATTAAGAATTTGACGTTTACATATTGTCACAAAGCAGCAAATACTTTGACCCAGTATAATAAAGCTATATGGAATTTGCATACACTAAGAAACTGAGATTAATTTTGTTTGCACGGAAAGACGATCAGTTTCACTGCAGGATAAAGTGGTGGGTTTTTTATTTATTTATTCCAGAATAAAGATGTTATTCAGACATTATGAAGCAACTTTAGAAATCATAAAAGAGAGAGAAAGAAAAGTGCACAGACAGATGATAAAAATAAAGGCAAGGGAAACAAAAAATTAATGTATGAGAGTATAGGTTTTCAAAGAAAAGGGTTTTGCCTGTGACCTGCAGGTTGCATATTTCTACCCCTGCCATAAATCAAGCCAAAGATAATATGGAATGCCTGCTGTTTCTCTGTACTGCATAACTTTGGAGCAAAGCAGAAAGTTTAAAAGAAAAATCATACACCGATAGCACCGCTCTTTTCCCCTTCACTGAATGTGTATGTATATAAAACTTCTATAGAAAATAATATATGAAGTTTACCACTTGCAATAATAAAAATCACATTATTATGGTTGCTCACACAACTAGATGTTTAGACTGGATTTTTGGCATTTTTATCCATATATTGAATCATTCCCAAGGACCTACAATAAGCATATGTTGTTCGATGGTGTCAAACGTATCCTCACAGGATGTAAACTGTTTCAAGTAAAGCTGCCTTTTGCAATGGTGATTTTGTCAGTGCTGAAGATGTTCAAAGGGTGCTCCAGATGTTTTAAGATTGCATCCAAAACACCTATAACTGTTGGTATTATCTTTGCTGTCTTTTGCTTTCTACTTCTATTTGCAAGTCTTTATATTAGATACTAGCTGATTACCTGGGTATTTATTTATCCCAATCTTGTATTAGTCAGGAAAAGGAATGAATTACCGTATTTTTCGGAGTATAAGACGCTCCGAAGTATAAGACGCACCTAGCTTTTGGGGAGGAAAACAAGGGGGAAAAAATCTGCCTCTGCCTCCCAGCAATTTGCCTCCCAGCAAACAGCAAACAGTACAGATGATATACACTGTTTGCTGTGTATTTCTGTACATGTGTGCCTGACCCATAGAAATAGCAAAGAATTGGAGAAATATAGAAGTATATTAATGCCAGAAATATAGAAGTATATTAATGCCAGAAAGTTTTCTTAAATGTAGTCACACTAACTCCTCCCAATTATTTAAATAGATCTACTCCAGACATGACTAAGTCAGGGTCTAACTCAGCTGCCTTATCTTAATACCAACAGGACACTGTCACATTTCAGACTAGTACAGATGCTGTTAAAATTGATGTGGCTTTCTGGAAGTATAGTTATTCTCTGCTATTTAAAAGAAGATACAATAGCACTGGGCCTCTTCAGATCAAGCATTTATTTTAAAAAAGCTTCTTCATTTTGTTAAGTTGTCTAGAACAATAATAAAGCAGTCTTTAAAAAATAAGTCTAATAATTTGAATATTCTATAGGCATTTATAGTTTATAGTTATTGACTTACCTCCCTGCAGCAAACAACCAGTTTCAGCATAGCCTGATTAGCACAAGAAAATAAAATTCTGCCTCTGCCTCTACCTCCCAGCAATTTGCCTCCTTGCAGTTTTAGTTTCACTTTCAGTTTTAGCACAAGCAGCTAATAGTTTCAGGCTGCAGGGATTGCCATAGCCTATTGCCACCTGCCTGCAGCCTAAATCAGCTGATGGTCAGGAGGCCGATAATCATTTGCTTGTGCTAATCAGGCTTTGCGCTGTTTGCTGCAAGGAGGCAAATTGCTGGGAGGCAGAAGCCAAAGGGTGGGGGTGGCTGGGTGGGGCTACATTCGTGTATAAGGCGCACCCAAGTTTTCACCCTCTTTTAGGGGGGAAAAGTGCGTCTTGTACTCCGAAAAATACGGTATATCTATAGTGTCAAATCAAAGCAATTTTATTTACAGGGTTGTAAAAGTATAAGGACCTTGTTCAGCTATGGAACCTGTGGACAGCTGGGGGATTTAGAAGCGCCACCACCCTGCCTCTGGCATACCATTTCCTCAAACTGGGCCTGGGACTGGAACATAAATCCCTGAGCTGGCCCATGCTGCGCCTCCTCCACCCCTGCTGAAATAGGCTGGGTCTCCTCTCTGGCCTCCATACCTGTTTTGCCTCGGTTGGGGTGGTCCCGTCCTTTGCGCAATGAGTTGGGGCGAAGGACGATCCTGGGAACACGGGCTGAAGCTGTGAGGTGGGGACGGATGATCCGCATAGAATGTGGCACGCTCAATCAAAGGCCTCTGTACTGGCCTAATCAGGCTCCCTTCGCTTCATAGGCCTACTGTGTGAGGGACGCTTAGGCGCTGAGCTAGGCTCAGTGAACAGAACATGACCGTTGTTCTGAAAGGTCACCCCTAGGGGTGCTAAGGGTGTCTTACCCCCACAGTATTTTTCACCAGATAGTAAGTCATATGTGTACCAAGTTTGGTTGAAATTTCTCAAGGCGTTCCAGAGTTATGCTGGAACATACATACATACATACATACATACATACATACATACATACATACAGCCATTTTTATACATATAGATATTGGATAAAAAAGAATGGTACAAGGTAAAAGAGGCTGCAAATAAGGAGGAATGCACATGATTCCTGCAAAAAATAAAATAATGTAGCAATATTTGTATAAGTGGAAAAGATCAAAGAATATAGGTAAAGAGATCAGAAAGTTTGGAATAAAAGAAACAGGAAAAAAAACATGTAATGGTTTGAAAGTGAGTGCAATGGCTAAACAAGAAGCCTCCAGTCCAGTGAATGGGATAAAAAGTAAAAGTAATACAATATTCAGGATGTAACTTAAATAAGGGAATTTTGGAAGGAGTATTTTGGAGATGTGTGTGTGTGAAGGATACGAATATATTAAGAGTGGAGCTTAAATGGTGTAGGAATGTCAAAAAATGTTAAGGCTGCAACTGTAATTGAAGTAACTGGAGAAATATATATATATATCAATATGATTTGTTTATGAAGTATCTGTGCAACTTGCTTAATGTGTGTGAATATTACTGCCTAATTGGAAGAATGCAATTATTGATCTATTCAAATGGAAAGTAGAAAAACATACAGCAAAATTAGTTTGTTCAGTATGCTAGGAAAAGTTGTTCATAGAATTCTGATTCCTCCATCTCCCTCACCCCCCCCCCCAAAAAATGTGCAAAAACTAAATTCCCCAGCTCTGCCAGGCTGAAGACTAGAGGAACAGAAGCAAGCAAGGAATTTTTTTTCCCTGCAACTTTTTCCCTTGAACTGGAGAAAAAAAAATCATCACCAAAAGTTTAGCCAACTAGGACTTTAGCCACAAAATGGAGGATGCTGGGTCTTTGCAAGCTTTATCTGTCCATCTGACTGCCTGTAGAGCCCAGCTAAGACTTTGATTCTTGGCTTTATTGTAGACTGTCTTTACATTATAAGGATCCTTTGTATGTTAACCATATGCACAGTTTAGTGAGGTCTCAGGATTGATTGGAGTAAAAATTAATCTTGATGCTTTTGCAGAGTTTTGACATTTTAATTCTATTTGGGACAATTTCTGTTTTGTTTTTTTCACTACAGATGGAAAGCCAGTGTCATTGTCTCCAATTGAATCCCAGCCCCACAGCCCTCATTACACAGCCACAAGTCAACGTGAAAGAGAAAGCTTGGAAGTTCGCATGCGAGAAGTGGAAGAGGAAAACCGTGCACTACGCAAGCAGCTCAGTCTGGTCCAGAGCCAGGGCATGTCTCACCGACGAGGCAATCACTCAAAAACTTACTCCATGGAAGAAGGGACTGGGGACAGTGAGAGCCTCCGGGCTGGCATTGTGGCAGGGAACAGCTCTGAATGTGGACAACAGCCAGCAGTGGAGAAGTGCGAGGTAGGCAGATGATTTCCTAGCTAAGCCATGTTTCTAAAAGCAAATCAACTTGATGCGATTGGAATAGTCTCCGCTAGCTTTTGAATCTTGACCGTGACTGCAGCAAAGAAAAAATCAAGTCCATGATAGGGACGGAATCATCTGCTCGCTTTGTTTGTTACCTGCTACAAACAGGGAAAGAGAAGACGTATTTAACAGAAACCACATGGGTCTAGTTCAGTGCTTCTCAATTATTTTCTGTTACGCTCCCCCTAGGAAGAAGTAAACATTTCGCGCCCCCCAACTCTCCGCCGTGACTGTAAATAGTATCATTTGTCTATAAAATTGTTATAAGTACACCTCTGCATAACATTGTATCCTTATTAACATTAAAGAAAACAAAAAAAAGAAAAAAGAAAGAAATATAGATCAACTTACAACAAAGAATAACTTTATTAACATTGTTTTTAGTCTGTAACAGAAAAGACTTAAAGTGCATCAATTTGCCTGAAATTAAAAAAAAAATCAATCCTTATTTAAACTGTAAACATTTTTTGACCATTTGATACTGAAAAATAAAATTAAATATACGCCACCTTATATGATGCTAACAGTGCTCGCTAGTTTACTGAAGTAGCATTCACAAAGCGGGACGATTGTTGGCAATATTCGGCATGTTTTCGCTGAAAAAACTCAAGCGGCTTATCAGCGTGATTGGGGTGTAATGTCTTTAAGTGACGCCTTAATTTATTTGGCTTCATGCTGTCCGCTGCCAACATTTTTAGACACAGTATACATACCGGTCTTTCCTCGTCTCCCACCGTAGTCACAGTGAAGCCAAGTGCTACATATGCTTCATCATATTTCCTCGTCTTAGCTTTTGGGAGACTTACGTTTGTCTCATTATCTCCGTCTCTCTCCGCCTTTCTTTTCATATAAATATTTTTCCATGGTGTCTCTTAAGGGTTTGTTATCTGCACTTCATATCTCCTGCTCTGTGCTGTGTGCTCTTGTTCGGTGCAAAAAACCCCCTACTCCCTGCGGCAAAAAAAGCATGTTCCCCGGGGTCACACGCGCCCCCCCTGGCATCGCTCCGAGCCCCCCCAGGGGGGCGCACCCCACTATTTGAGAAGGACTGGTCTAGTTTAAGACAGGCACATTTAATAGAATCAATATGGCTATTGACTTCATTAGAGTGGCAAAAATGTTTTTTTTTCTTTTTTAGATTTTTTTATGAACAACTCAAGGAGACAAACATACCAGTACTCCTTCCTCCTTGTATTTTCTCCACAATAACAGCCATGTGAAGTGACTTGGAGAGGGAGGGAGGGAGAGAGGGAGGAGGGAGAGGGAGAGGGAAAGAGAGAGAGAGAGAGAGAGAGAGAAACCAATGCTATGAGTACTAATGCCATCTTTATTATAAGGTTACAGTAACAGAGTCTTGCAATTCTGAAAGCACGAGTCTCTCTCCTTGCCATTATTTTCCAGGAGTCTAGGCAGGGTCCCTTCTGAGAAGATTTCCATGTCCCATTTTTATTGTCCCATTTCTTCTGAGGGTTGAGATGTCTATTATCTGACAGTTGCCCTCGTGGCTCTTCCTCTCCTTGTCTCTCAAGGATATTACAGTTGTGTTATTAAGTCACATGCTGTAACCTTCAGGTATTTGCATGTGACATGTAGATATACGTACCTTGACCTTGACTTGAGGACACTATTGTCAAATTTGAACACAAATTTGGTAAAAGTATCTCTTCTTTAAGGAAAAAAAGTTTTACTAATAAGAGATGCAATCTGTTTACTAATACCCAGTTTAGCATTACAGAAATATAAGCTGGACAGAATCTATAATTAACATAACAAAACATATGTGACAGTCTGTAAATAGAGTTACATAATAAATATGGTATTAAAGAGAATCTTGAGGTATGGAGGGTACATTTTAACTGGTGTTGAAAAATATTTAAATATAATAGGAGTATAGGAATAGGACACCTAAAATCTTATGTTAAATACATTAAATACACGAAATAAAAACAATTAAGTTCGATGGAAATTCATAGTATGTCTACAAAACTCCTGATAATTCTATTGTTGACTCTAAATCTCAGAAGATATAAGCATTATAAAATAAATGCACCATGCTCTGCTGTGTGCTGGAAGAGTTTTGGACCAGTTTCTTTACTCTCAGTCTGTAACCTAGAATGAAATTTTCACAAATGGGGGCAGAAATGAATAAAAAGCCAGTTTTAAACTTATATATAATCTGAATAATATTGAAGTGATTGTAATACAGTTAATGCTTGTTTCCTCTTAGTGTTTATCCCACACGATTACACTATCTACTTTTGTTCCCATAGTTCTTATTGTGAAGCTATCAACGCATGATACAAGACAGACATCTCTGTAGGGTGGACTTGAAAAAGTCAAGACAGTAGTCACAACAGTGCAATTAAATCTCTACCTGTTTTTTGTGTGTGTCAACATTTTGTGCCCATTTGTTGCCTACCTTTGTGGCCAACATCTTGACTTTTTTTTAACCACACTCAGGAGACACCCCTGCAACAAGAGCTTTGTTTTCACAGTTGAGTTGTCCCAGAGCCTGACCCTTATTAGGACTGAAAGGCAAAAATGAGGTTACTCACTTAGCTTCTAGTCCAACACTTTAACCACTGTTCCATCCTAACCTTCTTTATTATAGCAATAATAAAATATAAAGTATACTCTTTTTTTACCTTCTCTATATATCACATTTCACTTTCATACTGTAACTTGGATATATTCAGTAGGCTTATATATGCAGTATGATCAGACTTAATAGAGTAAACAAAGGATAATAAACAGAAGTATAAATAAACTTTGGAAATAACTCTAGGCTAGGGCTGTCAAACTCGCATCCCACAGACCGGATGCGTCACACGCTGGCCACGGCCACACCCAGTTTAGCTAAGAGGAAAAAAGTCCTGATATGTCACGTGACGCTGTCGTTTAACACCCCTGCTCTAGGCAGTCACTGGTAAACTCCTAGTGTAGTTTTGCAATGGGCATGGTACAGTAATGGGTTCTAAAACCCATTGCTACCGGTTCGTGTGCTCGCGTGCACGCGCAGAAGCTTCTGCGCATGCGCAGAAGCATCCTGGGCGGGTGGGCTGAGCCTCCCGCCGCCGTCACTACTGGTTCTAAGAACTGGGCAGAACCGGGAGCAACCCACCGCTGGCATGGTAGGAGCTAAATATTTCTCCCTGATTCCCCCTCCCAAATAATAAGGACTATTGCAAACATTTAACTGCACTGTGCAACAGAAACAAATTATCTTAATAGTTTCAGATCTGTATCCCCCAGCTTCTTGAGTTTTTCTTTTAGCTTTTTTTAAAAAAATGTTCCACTCTCTTTGCTGTAATACTGAATGATGCAGCTCTATGTACACTTCTCTGGGAATTAGTCTCACTGAACACAGCAGCACTTATTTCCAGTAGGATTATACTACAAGAGTTTGCTGAGTCTAACTTGTCAAGAGAATGGTTTTAAAAACTAAGTGCTCATTATTTATCCTTCTGAATTAAAAAAATAAATTAAAAAATCATCTTTATTCATAGCAATTCAAGTCTTCCTGCATTGATGGGGGTGGATCCTTCACTGCACTGGCTATATGAAAGAGGTAGATTGGGCACAAGTATAGAATAGCTAAGTCTGTGTTAGGAATTCAGAAGCTCAGGAATTCAGCAAACCAGCAGGACAGGGATTTATGCCTTTTTTCTGGATGTGGGGGAAGGGTTGTATGTTGTAACAAACCTAGCATTACACTGTCGTTTTGGGGTTTCTCATTTCAAGGCAGTAGGAACTAAATTCTCATCTCACCACAGTGGCCCTAATTCTCAATATTTCTTGGAGGTTCGGGAGCCGTATGCAGTTCCAGGGTACAGATTGTAACCCTGGCTGGGGGGAAACTTTAAGGAGCATGTCACCCTTAGATGGGCCCATGACTTCCAGGTTTTGATAAAAACACCTCATAGACAACAATGGATTTGCTTAACATCCATGGATTCACTTAACAACCATGGTGATTCACTTAACAGCTGCCAGAGAAAAGATTGTAAAATCAGGTTGATAATGTGACCTGCTTTACGACAGCTATAACTTAACGATTGTAGTGGGCAAGCTCCATTATGGTTGTAAGGTGAAAAACTACCCGTAATTAAAATTATTCTCAGTTTAATGAGGGGCCTTCTTGCAGAACATTTTTAAAATAACCTAGAGGTTGTTGTTATTTTCCTGTTACAACCTCCTTGTTGGCTTAGAATGCACATTGTTTTTCCTGCAATTTTTGCGGATTTGATTTTTAATTTTTTTTTCTAAAAAGTAAAAAGTCTATTAGCAAACTCCCATGTTTTCTTATGTTTGAGATGAAATGTATTGGATTTAATTACTATTGTTATTGTTATTATTTATTAAACTTAAATGCCACCTGAATAGGTGGCTCAGGACCCAAAGATGTATGATAGTACAACCAGTTTTGGACAAGGGAATGACTGTTAAAAAGTTGTAGAGATAAAATGGCCTTTGAGATTATAATATCTTTTACCAATAAATTGCTCACTGTAGATTAGTGTCATGCTGTAGGCAATACATCTGAACAAAAGGAGACTTCCTGATGCTCGCCAATGGTTCTCACTTTTTCCTTTCATGAGATTCTCAGTAATTCAGTAGCCCAATTGCAAATTTAACAGAAACCTCCCTATCATCAGAATTGCCTTCAGGGTTTTCACCACTTATCCTATTACTAAAAATGCCAGTTATGTGTTTATATGAGAGGCTTATGTTCATTCCCTGTCAAGGATCCATTTTCCATAATCAGCAATTATTTGAGCTGAATTGTTATTATATATTGCAGCTCAAGTGACAGCTGTGTAGAGTAGACAACATTGAAATAACTCACAGTTACTTTTGAAAAATATTTCTTCTGACCTATTTCTTCTGATCACCTTATTACCTTACATAATAATTCAAAACAAGAAAAGATACAGGTGCCCCTTGAGCAGTTCATTTAGTGACTGTTCAAAGTTAAAACATCACTGAAAAAAATGACTTATGACTGTTTTTCACACGGACAATCGTTGCAGCATCCCCATGGTCACAGGATCAAAATTGAGATGCTTGTCAATTGACTCATATTTATGACGGTTGCAGTGTACCGGCATGATGCGAGCACCTTTTGCGACCTTCTGACAAGTAAAGTCAATGGGGAAGTCAGATTCACTTAACAACCCTGTTACTAACTTAACAGCTGCAGTGATTCACTTAACAACTGTGGCCAAAAAGGTCATAACATGGAGCAAAATTCACTTAACAACTGCCTCACTTAGCAACATAGTTTGGGCTCAATTCCGGTCATAGGTCGGGGACTTATATTTGATCAAATTTGATAATTTTCAATGCAGCATTTCAATGACCATGTTTTCTCCATCCATATATCTGCCTTAACAATGACCTTTATGGATAAATTACTGTGATTCCAGGTTTTTTTTGTTTGTGAAATTTTCTAACAAGTCAAATTGTTAAAGGTATTAAAAGGTTAAATATTGAAAAAAAATCAGTGGCCGATTCAAGTAGCGAAGAAGTAGGATTTTGAATAATGAAAAAGTGCTGAAGTTTTATGAGACTGCAGAGACTGAATTAGTTCTTTGCACTGACTGTCATTATAGAAGATGTTGGAAAAAAGTTCATATGAGACATATTTATTTTCAGGTAGGGAAACAGAAGTGTTACATCAAAGATAAGGAATAAATCTTTTAGAAATTCACTGCTGGGAATATACAAAGGTAGAAGATATTGTCTTTTGGGCTTTCTCTCAGGGTTCCCTCTTCTAAACAAGAGGGATCTTAATATCTTTTTGTCATTGAATGAAGACATTTATTCATACTTAGTTAATTATTAAATTACTTGATATTCTCAAAGCCACACACTGGGATCTGACTCAGTGGTGTCTGCTCTTTTAGTTGCTCCAGTGTAGAGTAATTAACATTAGAAAAACATGTTTCCGTTCATTGGTAAAATTATTTTCTTCCATATTTAAATAAGAAATAAAAAAATACTAAGGTAAAACAATACTAAGGGAAAGCTAATTTGAAAGATTTCAGGGGGGGTATTTTGGCTAGCTCAGTGAGATCTTTGAAGAATTTTTTTTTCTTTACATTGCCATTTTCGTCTTCTATATCTCTCTCTTATGATGATTTATTCAGAAATAAGGTGTTGCATGTTCAATGGGCTGTCTCTAAGGCAATACATTGGAATTGCAAATTTAATACCTAGGTGCAAGAGAAGATACCAATTTATTCAATAATTATGTCAAATTTATAAAAGATTATTGCTATAATTTTGGCTAGAAACCTTCCTGGAAGTCCACACTTTATTTACAAAGTAGCGGCATAAACACACAGTGAAAAATTGGTTTTGAGGAGGATTACTTTGAATTAAAAACACTCTGTCCACATAATTGAGACTTTGAACCTGAGAACTACTCATTTTTTATTGACAGCTCAGTCAGATAGAAAGTACCAGGTTCAAGTCCTCCATTGGATGCTGAAGCTTGGGGTTCATCACAATGTCTCAGCAACAGATCTGCCTCATAGGTCTGCTTCCGTGAAGTTAAAATAAACAATAGTCTCTTTGAATGCCGCCTTTAGCTTTTAATGGTGAATTGAGCTTTAAATAATCACAACAAGATATGACAGATCATAGAGCTGTATAACAAGACTATGGTCCTAAAGGAGATATGCTAATGAGAAATTCCCTGGAGATTGAGAAGAGGCAGGAAGTGCAAAGTCTTGAGTTATGAGCAGATTTGAGGTTGAACAATATTCTTTCAGCAGCCAGTTTCTGTATTGGTTCTCCTCACAATCACTTTGCCAGGGTTGCCCATTTACCCAGGAAATCTTGCATATTGTTTATTTTTTCCTCAGAACTGGTATCACCAGCTCTTCTGTGTTGACCAGTTCCTTAAATACTTGTGTAGAATGGCACTATACGTACATATGCAGGATTATGGCATCTGATTTTTCCGAAAGAGTTATTTTTTTCCCTTCACTGTGGGTGACACAGTTAAAAACCAGGTACAGTTTCAATTACACCATCACGGCTATCCTCTTGATTTTTTTGGACTATGCCTTGTGGACACCTCTGCCTCCTTTGAAATGGAGGTGATTTAACTTGTTTCAATCTAAGCTAGTACCAAAATGTAGTGAATATTTTCTGCATAAGGCTTAAGATTCTAGGGAAATTATGTCATCGGTACTTCACATATCCATGACGTTACAGCTTTTAAAAATATATCAGGAAGTGTTAAACATCAAAAGCCTCAAACTGACCAGACTGCACTGATTTTGCTAGATTGTGATGATCTTTCCTCGCCTTGCATTCACTGTTTGTTTCTCTGTCTTTTTAGACAATCCACGTCGCCATTGTATGTGCTGGATACAATGCCAGTCGGGACGTTGTCACTCTCGTCAAATCAGTCTTATTTCATAGGTAAAGCCTCTTTATCTTGCTGCATGCTTTTTTCTTTTTCTTTTTGGTAAAAAAAATGATTCAATATGCCTTTGATCCTTCATAGTAGAAATGATGGTCAGTAAACCTGAATCTAGCTAGATGGGTTGCTTCTTTTAAAACATTTAAAACTACATAGTATGTAAAATATTTCTTACCAAATTATGTTGCTTTGAACTGGCTCCTCTAAATTTCTGTCAACATGCACAGAATTTAATAATGATGCACTCAACCAACCATTAAAAAAATGACTAATGGTTATGAAAACTTCACTTTTAGGAAGTAATCTCCCCATTCCTTAAGCTTCTCTGCTTCCAACCTATTCTAATTTGTCGGTATTTTAAATTTCTTCCTGGCTTTTTAAAATGACTATGCTTTTATCAGAAATGTGCCCAAGTTTTTCTTTAAGTTTATTTTTAATGAGTTACAAGCATGGATTTGAAGTGGGAGAACTATGGAAACCAGATCAGCTAAGTAATAACATCTAGACTAGGGGTGTCAAACTGGATTTCTTCAAGGGCCGGATCAGCATTGTAGTTCTCCTCCATGGGCCTTCGGGGAGAGTGGGGGAGAGATGGGATGGATGCCTCCTGCAGCCCCCTGCCGGCCAAAACAGGGCACGGGAGGTGGCGTGCAGCCCCCCGTGCCCCATTTTCAGCCTGGACGGCCTCCTGCAGCACTTTGCCAGCCAAAACAGGGCGGGGGTGGGTTGTGGGGCCTCCGTGGGACCCATTTTTGACTGGCAGAGTGCTGCTGGAGGCAGGGGAGGCCAAAAATGGCCCATGTGGGAGCCTCGCGAGGCCTCCGCGCTGCCCATTTTTGGCCAGCAGAGTGCTGCAGAAGGGCCGGTCCTTTGATATTTCCAGGCCAGCCCCACGGGCCAGATTTAAGCACCACGCAGGCCGGATCTGGCCCCGGGCCTTGAGTTTGACACCCCTGATCTAGACTGTTTTTACTGATCTCAAAAATTCAGTAGAAGAGAATATATGTAGTTCAGGGATGAGCTGTGTAGTCCTTGGTGCTCTCTGAGTTTTGTTGTTTGCTTGTGGATGTTTCATTACCTGACTATACAGGAGCTTGATCTACCAGTGTTGGTGGAGATGTGTTTCCCCCCACCCCCTTGGTAGTTCCTTGATTAAGGTAGTGTTTTCTGGTCAATTGTTTCTCTAGTATTAATCCCTGTTTATCTGGCTACTGGCTGCAAATCTTTGTCAAAAGCTTAGCAGGATTAGACATGGTTAGTTCTTAGATGAGCAACCTCTAGGAAATATTAGGGCTATAGGTTAGACAGGGAAAGAAAAAAATTTCCCAAATGAACTAAAACTTTAGTTATAATTTTAAATTATAAGTTAAATTCATAAATTTTAAAATAAAATAAAATATCTATTTATGGGGACTTAAATCAAACCAAAATTTGATTTAATTTTATTTTAAATCAAAAAGGGTTCTCTTTTGACTAAAATCTAACCGTTCAATCTTCAAAGCAGCAGTACAGATAATTGATTTCCATATCTGGGAGCAGTTATTTCACCATCGGCACTTGTCTTGGAAATAATTAAGGTTATAGGGAGGGAAGGAAGGAAGGACATTCTGTGCAATAAAGAGTTGTCAGATGCAAATCATGAATTAAACATTCTGGTACATCTTCCACAAACAATTAAATTAGTGTTGCCCTGAAGAATGATTGTTTGGAGGTTGACTGAAGTATAATTTTATTGTAATGCTATTGTGAAAATTGGCTCAGAGAGGTGTCATCCCCCTCTTGAGTAGGGCACATCACAAAACTTCCACATAATTTAGTTATGTATCGGGCTAAAGGAGGAGGAAGCGGTAAATAACTTTTAAAGTGACTACAATGACTGGGGCCTTACAATTAGGGTGAGGGAAAATAGTGAAAGCATGCCAACTCTCTGCTCTTTAACTCTTAGATGCTGTCATGAACATCAAAGGGTTTACTACCATATGAAATATTTCAAAGGAAAATGTATGTATTTTCAGATTAACAGCATTCCTCCTCCCTTATCTGATTTGTCCGATTTTAAATGTGTCGTTAATCTTTCTGATTAATAGTCCCAATACAACAATGAAGATAAATGAAAAGAAAATAATTTATAAGCAATAGATTTAAATGTATTCCCCCTTTTTCTTTCAATATGATGCTTTCTGTTCGTTCGTTTGTGCTCAACAACATTTAGGTACTGAGCATATCCTGGTTTGTTGAAAACTTCCATAAATATTATATTTTGAGTTTGTCTAAAACACTTTTATTAGAGTTTTTACCAAAAAATATTTAACTGGAAGAAATATCATTGCAAGTTTTAAGAACTCATTGTTAATTAAAGTCTTTGTAAAACTGATTCACCTGACTGACTCTTTAGAAAGAAGACTCTGTGACTACTTTGCCATTTGAACTTGGAATGCGGTTGATCCAGCCATAGAATAATTGTGCATATGCAGTATGCACAGCATATATTTTCATTTAGTAAGGACACTCAATCTCTAAATGTTCTTTTAAAACATAGTATGAAATTATATTAAACACTCTATAGTCCTTGATCTATGATAATTGTTAGGAATGAAGGGAAGATACATGTCTGAACTTGCTTTCAAACCTTTATTTTGAAAGTAAGATCTGCCTTTTGAGTATCAAAACCTGGCTAATGGCTTTGAAACAGGACTTCTTCCTGTTCCTCCAAAGCAGGGGTGTCAAACTCGCGTCGTCACAGCAGCATCACGTGACGTATCGGGACTTTTTCCCCCTTTGCTAAACTGGGCAGGGCTGGGGCCAGCACGTGACTAATCCAGCCCACGGGCCGCGAGTTTGACAGCCCTGCTCTAAAGCCTGGATTGGTTGATCTTAAAGCTACATTGCAGATTGAATTACTGTTCTTAGAACATTATATCTATATTATATTATAACTGAAGATCAGTCCTAGCCAGGCTCAGTTCTGAGAAAAAAGTATAGTATTTCAGGATATCAGCATCTACAGTAATAGGAAGGGTAATGTTGTGAGTTCAAATTAGTGATGGTAACAGATGACACAATTCCTATGTACAGTTTTTATTGAAAAGATTCACAACAATAAAGTTATTAACCCAAATCTTAGTTTGTACCCTCTTCATAATGATGATGATGATGATGTTATCCACTCAGTTGTGTCTGACGCTTGACGATTCTATGGGCCAGCTCTCTGAATATCTTCCGATTTTGCACTATTTCTTTGAATTTTTCTATGCTTTGGCTGGTGTCAGTTTTGATAGTGTCCAGCCACCATGTTCTTTCTGGTTTCCTTTTACTGCTAACTCTTCCAAATATAATTGCTTTCTCCAGTGAATTCCCCTGCATGACATGGCCAAAGGAAGTGAGACGCAGTTTCTTGATTTTGCCTTCTAGTGACATATCTGGTGTTATGCGTTCCAGTACTTGTTCGTTAGTCAACTTTGCTGTCCAAGGAATACTCATGAGCCTTCTCTAGCACCACAGCTCAAACGAATTGATTTTCTTCCTCTCTTGCTTTTTCAAGGTCCAACTTTCACAACCATAGGTAACTACAGGGAACACAATAGAGCAGTTACCTACAGTTACCAGTAGTCCCCAGGCTGATTTCCCTGCTTTTCCCTATCTGGCTCATGTTCATAATTGCTATGCAACCCAGTGCAATTGGACAATTTATTTCTGTGCTGCATTCACCACTTTGAGCTATCTATGGTCCTAGGAAAGTGATTTTTCTCACACATTCTGTGTTTTCACCATCAATTTTTATTTTGATGTTTCCCTTCCTTACAGTGGTCATGAGCTTGGTTTTTTCATGTTTAGAAAAAGACCAAAATTCTCACTTTCTTCTTTGATTCTCTTGATCAGATGTTCTGGGCCTTCTTTGGTTTCTGAGAGGAAAGTTGTATCGTCAACATATTGAAGATTGTTGAAGTTTCTTCCACCAATCTTTATCCCCAATTTTTGATTCTTCAAGATCTAACTTCCTCATGATTATTTCAGCACACAGATTGAATCAGAAAGAGAGAGAATGCAATCCTGTTTCACTCCTTTGTCTATCTTAAACCAATCTCTGTCTCCATATGGTGTTCGCACAGTGGCTTCCTGATTTGTGTACAGAGATTGCACCAACTTGACCAAATGTGCTGGTATCCCCCAGGTCTTGTAGGGCTCTCCATAGCTTCTCATGATCAGCATAATTGAAGACTTTCTTGTAGTCAAGCACATGTAAATGAGCTTTTGATTTTCACAAGATTTTTCTATGAGCCAGCACAGTTTTGCAATATGGTTGTGGGTACCACGACCTCTTTGGAAACTGCCTTGGACATCTGGTAATTCCCTTTTGACAGCTGGTCCTAGACATTGTTGTATAATTTTAAGATTAAAATTATACAACAATGTCTAGCACCAACCATCAACAAGTGGAGAAGCTTTCCACTGCTCTAGCAAGTTTCTTGCTTACAGTAAATGCCACTCCATTTGTTTTCCTAGTATCATGTCCTGAATAATAGACAGTCTGAAGTCCTCAGACTGGAAAAAGCCATTGTCCGACCAGTGCAGCTCAATGACACCAAGGAGATCAATTTACATGATCATCTCATGTTTGACAATATCTAATTTACCCTGACTCATTCTTTTGACATCCCATGTGGCTCTCCAATATATCTAGAGCCACGGTGGCGCAGTGGTTAGAATGCAGCACTGCATGCTACTTCTGCTGATTGCCGGCTGCCTGCAATTTGGCAGTTAGAATCTCACCAAGCTCAAGGTTTACTCAGCCTTCCATCCTTCTGAGGTCAGTAAAATGAGGACCCAGATTGTTGGGGGTAATATGCTGACTCTGTAAACGGCTTAGAGAGGGCTGTAAAGCAGTGTGAAGCGGTATATAAGTCTAACTGCTATTGCTACTTCTATACAACACAGATATTTGTTTATGCCACTGGTTACCTCAGCAACTGGGATTCCTGTTTTCCTATCATTGGGCACCCTATCCGACATGTTTAAGACCCTTTCTGTAGCATTTTCTTCGTGAGTTTTTCACAGAGTAAGTTGTCATGTCTTTCTCCAACCCTGTAACTCACTTTTTGACAGCCAACCTGGTACAGCAACTGCTGCGGTGCTGGTTAACCCAGGCAATGACCAATCTGGTATGGAATTCCTTTTCTGTTGCCTCATCATGGTTAATGGGTTTGTGGATGCTCTTAGTCTGGCTCCTCAGTTGAGACCTGTCTGGCTTGGGTATACTTTCAGGTGGTATATGCTGCGTCTCCACGCTCTAGTCTGCCTAGCAACTAGCTGCTAATTTCCTATTGGCTACTGACTGACAGCTCAGCCGGCGGGAAGTTACAGCCCTGCCATTGGCTGGCTGTTTTGACAGCCGCTCTATAAATAGCGGCTGACAGAAGCCGGTGTCCTTCTTGTAGTTACGTGTTCCTAGTTCAGTTGCTGTTACTATTAAAGTGGTTCCACGCTAACACCGTCTCGCCTCAGTTCATGTTCTACCAATCTAGAACATTGGCGACGAAGGTGGGATTCCTGTGAGACGGTTCGGAACCGCGATATCGCAGTAAGCTAAATATTCTTAACTGCCCATTCACGAAAAAAAAAAAAGGTGACTGTTATCTCCAGGCACATAATTATACGGAGCTGGCCAGTGACAGGAAACGTGCCCATTTCCTCACATCGTGCGGTCCGCAAATTTTCGCCACAGCCCGAGCCTTGGTAGCCCCGCAACCAGTTTACATAGTGCCATGGGACGTTTTACTAAAGAAATTAAAAGACCATTATTCCCCAGCTCCTTCCCGCATTTCGCGCTGTTTTGTTTTCCGCCAGAGACTTCAACGTGAGGGGGAAACCATTAATCAGTATATGGCTTCCCTCAGGACAGCGGCCATTCAATGCGACTTCCATGATCTAGAGGATTCCCTACTGGAACAACTGGTGTGTGGCGTGAGGGACTTGCGGCTGCAGCGTCGCCTCCTAGCTAGGAAAGACCTCACCCTTCACTCTGCTATTGATGAAGCCTGTGCTTCCGAAATGTCCGAAAAATCCACAGCCGAAATGCACCGGACATTGGCAGCGGTCACCCCAGACCGCACGGTGGTTGTCCACCACGAAGATGTCACGGCCGAGAATCCAACAGACGACGAGGACGAAGTCAGCCGCCTTAAAACGCAAACGTTCAAGCAGAGGGACCGTAAACCTTCTCAAACGAATTGCCGCAGTTGCGGTGAGAATCATCCCCGGTCTACCTGCCGTTTCCGATCTGCTGTCTGCCGCCAATGCGGAAAGATGGGACACCTAGCCAGGGTCTGCCAATCGGCCACACAACCGGAAAGTCGCCCATCTAGAAGACCTACCTACAGATCAACCTCAACCAAGCCAAGAGACGACTGCTACACAATATCCAAGGGAAACAACAACCCTGCAGTGTCCATAAG